>QMIH01000233.1:109901-124476 GCA_003987875.1 Clarias batrachus
TGATGATGATGATGATGATGATGATGATGAAGATGATGATGGTGATGATGATGATGATGATGATGGTGGTGGTGGTGATGATGGTTGTGATGATGGTTATACTTAGCGTGGCTTTGTAATGAACTGAAATAAAGACCAAAGGTTGGAGATGAAGAGCATTACCCTGTGCTGTCTGGCTCTTGGAGTCATCTAAGACTTGCATATTAATATTTTACAAATCTTGCAAAATAAAGTCCTTCTGATTTTTCTTCTAAGTCTCGTCTCCATTCTTTATTTAAGAGTGAACACGAGTAGAGAGACAGAGACACAGAGACGGCTCATTAAAGCTCCTCGCTGTGACCGAGGGAATAAAATTCCCATTTCACTCCACTTTTTGAAGCCAATTCTCTGTTTTAAAGAAATCTGGGGGGAAAATTATGGCATCTGGGTCGAGCTTTAATTCGGCCATCAGCCAGTCTCCACATGGCTCCTTTTATTCCTGTTTTATTAATTGATATGTTTTTATTATTATTATTATTATTATTATTATTATTATTATTAGTAAAGATGGATTTTAAAAATTCTTTTCAAACCTAATCACATAGTTGGTTTACCTCCAAAACATTAGGCATGCTGCCAAACTGGGCCTGGATACAGACAGAAAATCTGATTTCAGAAAATTTCATTTATTACTTTGTTAGATGTTGCGGACGTATGAAAGAAATTATAACACACACTCATATAGATAAATTGTTTACGTTTTTAATGAGTTTAACCATTTTTCACTGGATCTTCACTGGATGCAGTACACACTCCCATACTTTCACCTGGCGTCTGACTTTTGGTCCCTCGAGGCTGTGGTTGAGGCTGAGGCAGGGGCGTGGCTGTACTGTGTTCCTTTTGTTTTTTAATGTTGCTTTCAGAACTTTCACACAAACTTGTTTGGATCTCTGTTCATGTGTCTAGACATGTTTTTGTAAAACACTCTTGAGATCACTTGATGCATGAAGTCGCCTCCATTTAACCCCTTAGGTTTATTTTAAAAGAACAATTTAGCAGTTTTTACTGCTGGGAAGAGAGGGGGTGAATACTTATGCAGTCACACATTTTATGCCTTTATTTGTAAATAGTTTTGCTGCTTCTAACTGGGAGCTTTGCCCTTCCAGTTCAATGGTATAAGCTATTCTTGTGCAAAAATTTGATAAAACTCTTAATTGCGACCGTTTCAGTTGCAGGTGGTAACAGTTCAAGGAGGTGAATACTTATGCACAACATACTACAGTACATGCAAATTACTCACACTTGATAAATAAATTCATGGAGTTGAATTTTTAAAAAAAAAAATAATTTATACATTTCTGTATTCCTCAGTCTCACTCTGTTTCACTCCTCTTCCAAACACACTGTTTCTGTGTCTATGCAAATGAGCTACTGCTGAGGCCACGCCCCTTCCCGAGAACAGAAGAGCTGAGGAACAAGCCAGTGAGTATTGCATGATACCTGACCTTTAATATAGTATTTTAAATGACAGTATATTGTAAATTTCCTCGTGTTGTATAAATTATCCTACATGCAAATAGGAAATAATTGGTATAGTTTTTTTTTTTTACTGGTTTTGTTACAAAATTAACTGATTAGATTTAAATAAATAAAAATCAGTGTTGGTAATACTACATGTGTGCATGTTTCTTTCTCTCTCTCTCTCTCTCTCTCCTCGAGTCTCTCAGTAGTGTGCTGTGGCTCCTGATGGACTGATTAAAGGTCCGGTGAGAGACGTCGCTGCTCAGTTCCGGTGTAATTAAACACAGAGGAAGCCTCCGGCTAAACCGGCCCGCTGTTCGGCTGCTTTGTGTCTGAGCGTGCGGTTTGTGCTGAGCTTGCTTAAAACTCTCTCAGCTTTACACTGAAAAAAAAAAAAAAATAATAATAATAATAATGCAATCAATTATAAAGTTAATTACTTTGATTCGTTTCGCTTTCCCGTTGTTCGGGGGAACTCCGGCATGATCTCACATTACAGGTCAGAAGTGCTGCTTAAACCCTTTTTAATCAGCGACTCGCGCTCACGAGCTGAAACGGATCGGAGCGCTTACATTTCCCCGGATCAGCAGTTAGAACAAAAGCAGGAGCTCCTGAATTATTTAATAGTACGTTGGTTTTAATGAGGCGTGTGTGCGTGTGTGTGTGTGTGTGTGTGTGTGTGTGTGTGTGAGCGTCGCTAACACGTGTTGGGAGCTTTATGATTTATGGCGTGATGCGTGGTTTGCGTTCTCCCGTAGCCGTAAGAGAACGTGGCGTGGTTAATTAAACAAGAGCGAAAACCTCGGCGGCATTAAAGAGAAGCTTTAATCGTAATGAGACTGAAATGAAAAGCGCCGCTGAGTGCGATCGGAAACATGCGAGAGACAAATGACGATCCATCATTACTGTCAAACACACCTCTGCGCCGTAATCAGCTTCACTAAGTGCTGCAGAGATTACAGGCTCGCACGCGCCCACCGGCCGTCATTCTCTCACATCTGTGTCTTGTTTCAGGCGTGGGAGCGCTGTGTCGAACCTTCACAGCAATAAAGTCAGACTACTGATCATGAACGTGACAGCACGGAGTCGGCCTTTATATCAATCCAACACGAGGAGAGACGAGTCAAATGTTTATAAATCTTTACATCTTGGAAAATTCAAACTGACTGAAACACTTCATCAATCGTGACCGTTACAGCTGCACACAGAGGCTGTTAGTTTTTGTTTTTCCGAAGGTGTGAACTCCTCTGGATTTGAGATGCCGGAAATCTTGTTTAAAAGTGACAGTTTGACTGTTACAGCGCTCTGACACTGGAGACTCCTTACAAACAAATCCGCTTCACCTCGCTTTTGTCCAGTCTTTTATACACTCAAGCATTTGGCGTCGGCGTACGTGTGAATGAGCTGTCGCGATAGAAACAACGACTTATTCACCTGCGCGTCTGTCTGAGCTGCTGCTCCAGAGAATTAATCAAGAACCTCTGACCAATCAGGAGACACTGAGGAGACACTGAGGAGACAGCGTGAGACAGCACAAGTCACGTGTCAATAGGTCTCACATGTTCATGAGAAGTCGTGGATTATTCAGTGAAACAGAGGTTCAATAGTGAAAGGATCGTTATAATTTAGTTGATTGGCTATGGACACGCACACCCAAGACTCTCATGAACTCACTTCTGTGTTCAAAACATTGGGCCAGGTTTGTACTGTATATTCTCCTTTTTCTTTGCTTTTCTGCCAGTGTTTGATGTTCTTATTCTTTTTCTTGTGTGTATACTTCGGCAAAACTGTAAAAGTCACACAAGAATGTGAAAACCCGGTTTATGTGGATGAGGAAAACTGATTTGAAAACTGTTTTGTGGCCCAGAATGCTCCGCCCACATCTCAGTATGACACTTGTAAACAGGTAAGCCTAAAAACAAACAATCAAATAAATGACCAAAACCACAATATCAAGTAAAGTTCATATTGGCCTATTCTAGGAGACTTTAGGGACAGGACAGGGTGCGATGCGAGGACAGGGTGCCAGGACAGGGTGCGATGCGAGGACAGGGTGCCAGGACAGGGTGCGATGCGAGGACAGGGTGCCAGGACAGGGTGCCAGTCCATTGCACACACACTACGGGCAATTTGGGAACACCAATTAGGCTAATCTGCAGGTCTTTGGACTGTGGGAGGAAACCGGAGGACCCTGAGGAAAAACACCAAGCACGGGGAGAACATGCAAACTCCATGCACACTGACTCCAAGACGGGAATCGAACCCTCAACCCTGGAGATGCAATGCAAGGACAATTACACCACCATGCCACCTATATATGTCTTTGTAATGCAAACTCTTGTGATTTATTCTTCTGCTTTGTAAGTCTTCCGCTCAGCCCTGTACGCTGCGCCAGAGGTTCTCCACCTCATTCCTGGAGGACCACTGAATATTCTTGTGTTTTCCGTGTTACCACACCCACTTCAATGAATAATAGTAGCGTGTTAATTATCTCATTACTCAACTCAGCTGTGCTTTGGAGCTGAGAAAGCAGTAGAACGTGCAGGGCAGCGATCACCCGGGAGCTACGCCGTAGCCTGGCGCGACTCAGCGACACAGACCACAACAGCTGTGATTGGTCCACCGGGTTCCTCACGTTTCTGGCTCGTTTTTCGACGCGTCCGCCTTTGAATTGACTTGAAGATCATCCTGACCATATCCCCCGACGTCTGCTCTTCTTCCTGGGTGTAATTCGCCGTTGTTTGTGAAAACACTCACCAGAGAGTGGTGAAGAGACACAGCACGGACGGGCCAAAGAAACCTCACTGCCAACGTGCCAACAGTCAAGTCTAAAGGGTCACAATGCCGTAGACGGGTAGCTCAGCATCCGGGGAAGGATTTGGTGCAGAAGTGTAATTAATCACGCTTAAGCCAACCACGGTAGGTCCTGGGGGCGGAGCTCCGTCTGCATACGCAGCATTGTGGTCATGCATGATGTGTCCAGGAAAATAAATAACTGAACAGCCGTTGAATCTTATCGAATGCACTTTCTACTACCCGTAGGTGATTACTGAATACAAAATCATATGTATTAGATTTGTTATTGCTGAAGTATTCGTAGAATATCTGCGTTTTCACGATTTTGCTAACAAAGGCGTTAACTTTATGAAAGAAAACATAATGTCACGTTCCGGGGTTGTGCGAGGCATAAATGCAGAGGATTCCAGGTGGTTCAGGGAAAACGATATCTTTTTATTAATAAACATATAAACACGAAAACAGGGAAATAAATGAAACAAATATACTTTAATAAGAAAACGAAACTAAAACACGTATAACCAAACAAGACATCCACCTTTAAACTTAATGTAACAAATGCAAGACAACCAACTATAACTCAAACACACCTTATATACTGAAACTAATTACTTACTCGGATCAGGTGGACGCCCACGTCACCTGACCCGAGGTGCAAACCTAATTACAAACAAAAAGGGTTCTTTGGGCGCTTTGGCGCCCTCTAGYGGTTATCCCTGACACATAACGGAAATCAGCCTGAACCAGTCTGGTGTTACACGATTTACAGTAAATATTAACTCAGACTTCAGACAGGTAACGTACAATATATGAAAAACATCGGAGGAAGAAACGGAATTTTGCGAGACGCAAGCGAAGGCCGGAACTGAATCAAAGGTTTGTGTGCGACTGCGAGCTGAAGAGCGAGAACCAGCGCACGCACGGAGGTTTATGAAGACGCTTCTTATGAAAAAGAAGTTTTGCAACTCGCTCATTCCTTCAGCTTTTTGCCGGTCGCGAGTTTGTTTATTTGAAACGTCCAATAACGCAGCTGGTTAAATTCCTTCATGAGGGTTGACGGACGTGACTCTCGCCAGCCTTTATTATTATTATTATTATTATTATTATTATTATTATTATTATTTCCTTCTCTAAAACATCTGGCGGGATGACGCTCCAGCACCGAGCACTTTCTCTTCCTCCATCACGCCGCATCTAAACTCGGCTGATAAGAACACAGGGGTTGTCCTTCTACGTCTCACAGCTAACAGACAATTACAGACCCCTGTGAGCACCAAATTACTACTGACACGCTATTTCTAACTGTACAGCCTGTGAAATAAGAAGCTGATTGGATAGTGATGGACAAAACAAAATGGGTTTCCTGTTCGGGTCGGAACTCCACGGCACGTCGGATCAGCGTGCAGAAGGAGATATAAAAAAGAAATCTATAAGCTGGTGTGTAAGTAATGAGGTGCTGAAATGAGGCGTTTCTGTTTCGGGACACGAGCCCGTGGGGATTCTGGGATATTTCCGTGAGTTAATAGGAGGACGTAATGGATTAAAAGGAAAAAGCTCCCATCTGTGCGGAGTTGACACGGCACGCTACTGATGAGCAGAGAGAGAGTGTTAGCTCACACTTCATCACTCGAGCTGTCAGCGTACAGGCCTGCTGAACGCCAGCGTGTGATACTGAACGCCGACGGACCATCACCGCGGTTATCTAACACGCTCTCTCTCTCTCTGGTACTGGGCGTGGTGATATACAAAAGCTGGTGGACCTCGTTCGGGTCAGTGGGGTCACCCCGCGGTCGGTCACGCCGGCACCGATTCGTCCGGTGTGATGTCGCTGTCGGAGCAAAGGGGACATAAAATCTACACACATCAAATGTAAAGATAAAAATCAGTGCGGAAGTGGTTCAGATGTTGGCGCTGTCACCTCACACCTCCAGGGCTCGGGGTCTGAATCTCACCTGCGCTGTAATCTGAGCGCCGTTTCCCATGGTTCGTGTGTGTGACAGGTTGGCACGCCACCTTGTGTCTGGGATGTGATCCACACCCTCAGGGACCCCACAGGGTGTGAAGAAGTGCTACAGATAGCGAATGGATGATGGTCACGGGGGGCCTGGAGCCTATCCCAGGGGACTCGGGGCAGGAGGTGGGGTACACGCTGGACATGGTGCTGCTGCGTCTCAGGGCACAAGCACAGACACACTCACACACTACAGGGAATTTAGAACTGATCAACCATTCAGCCGAATCTTTGGACTGAGGGAGGAAAGCCACCGAGCACGGAGAGAAGACGCAAAATCCACACACACACAGACCTGAGATGGGACTCGACCCCACGACCCTGGAGGTGCGAGGCCACAGTGCACACCCTGTACGCCCCTCCCTCTCCTACACCACCTGGTAATGAACAGTAAAACAATAAAACTTACTTTGGGACACAGTGTTTAACAGAGAGAACTGATGTGTGGTCCAGTGAGACAGTCGGGACTCGGGTGGTTAACACCGTCCTAAACACCCTTTACACCTTTTAAAGAACCCGACAATGTGGTGTCAAATTTTTTAATGGTTTCTGTGTAAAAATAAACATTTTGGACAGATAAGTAGATTTTGTTTGTTTTTTATATGTTAGAAAAATGGGTCCTCTGTATTTTATAAGTGTGGACCTGATGTTCTGACAGTGTGCTCCGGAGGTCCTGCTTCTCACTGAAGCTCTCTTCTTTTTCCTTTTTTTTTTTTTTCCTTTTAAAATTTTTTTCTTACCTTTTGATGATTTTTACACCCGTATCCTGTTTCATTGGTTCCATTTCTTCATTTAAAATGATGAGGATGATGATGATGATGATGCAGTGGTGGCTCAAATGGTTAATCCTCTGGGTTGCTGTTCAGAAGGTCGGGGTTCGAGTCCCAGCACCGCCAAGCTGCCGCTGTTGAGACCTTGATGCCTCGATGCCTTTGTCTGCTCCAGGGGGCGCTGTATCCCGGCCGACCCTGTGCTCTGACCCCAGCTTCCTTACTGGGAGATGTGAACAAATCATTTCTGTAAGGACCATGTGACAAAAATGAACCTTAACCTTTGATGATGATGATGATGATGATGATGATGATGATGCAGCCCCTAATATTGACTGATGTTTATTAAGAATAAAGAGAGACACAGTGATTGTTCTGGTTGTCACACTGATGCTTTATGCTGTATAATGATCTGGTTCTGGAGCAGCGATTGTCTTTAACCCGGTTCTGATCGAGTCTTGTCTTGTTTCTTTCGGTGTTCCGCCTCGCTGTTGGTTGCCAGATTGTCAGTTTTGTGATGAGGAAGAGAGCAGAAGCAGACAGAGACGGATCTCACAGATGGATCTGCCGAATGATGATGATGATGATGATGATGATGATGATTGTGTGTGTGTGTGAGAGAGAGACAGAGAACGAGACAGACCAAATGAGCAAATGTATTTCTCTGTGTCAAAAAGAGAAACTCAGCTGCATTGATTTTCTGTTCTCTGCTCGTATCCGTCTCCCTCCACACTGTCCTAATGCAATAAGGCTCCTCACAGACAGGTCTGATGCTGCGATGCTAAATTCTGATCGTTTAACGTCCGGTCTGCTCCCTCCTCCAGCGCCTCCTCGACGTGTCTCTGAATCTGCAGGTCTGTAAGAGTTCGGCTCAGATGGAGTCGGTCCAGCTGCTATTTGGATGTTTCTGTTGATCTGACGCAGTGTGTTTCTCAAAAACACGTCCGGGCTCCAAAACCTTTCAAAAACCCGGGATGGACGTTTACAGAAGACTTCAGTCTCAGTACGGTGATGAGACTCTTAGCTGCAGTAAAACATTCGAATGGTGCAAATTCAGAAACCCGCCGCCAATTTGCAGAAGAGACGCATCTGTGTGTGTGAACTGCACACACATCATTCACCACTTGCACGTTACAGGGTTTACGCGGTTGGGAGTTATTGCCACGCCCCCTGTACAGCCCTGACCTCGCTCTCTCTCTCCCGTGACGGTGTCCAAGCACTAGTGGCACTGAGACAGGTGCATCAGATTATAGAGAGAAATAGAGAGAGCTTTTACTCTGAAAACTTTCTTTTCTGTCATTCTGTGCAATCAAAAGTCCTGCTTTGACTTGAACGCCCCTCGTATATTATTGCATGGGCAAAGTTAAAAATGTTATGCACAGTCATGCACAACTTTGCAAACAGGCCACTCTAACATACAGTGATTGTACATTTATTCTTGTTTTTCTGAGTTTCCAGTTGAGTTTCACTTCTCGTTGGAGAACGGCCGAGAACTCTACTCACCTTCAGGTGTCTTCCACCTCAGATCTTCTTTCTGCTCCATGTGAGAGAGGGTTCACTATAAGAGCAGCTCTCAGTCCAGAGAGAGATGTCTTTGTGCATCCTCCACCTCTTCTCAGCCTCCTCCTCCTCCCGTGCCTGTCCCCACCCCTCCAGTACCAGCATGCACTTCTCCACGCCCTTCACCTCCTCCCAGCTACTGTAGTGTAATGCTGCTCTTCACAACTGCTCCACCTGCTCCACCCCACATCATCTGGGCAGCGGTGTTCTCCACGTCACTCCTTTGATATTCGGACAAACAGCACTTCACTAACTGACTGATTAGCAACTGATCTGTCATCATAATTTATTATTATATGATGCAAAGAGATCAAATGCTCAAGGACGAGTAATGAATTATTGAACAGATAAGTAATTAAAGCTTATTAATTATTGATATCGTACAGTTTATAATTGGTTTAGACCCATTGTGTTAAGTATTTTGAGAACAGTTACATTTACTGTAAGAAATCGATGAAATAAACGACATGTTCAAATTTTCTTTGTCTAATTGCGTTAGTATTAGAGGTCGTGTATTTGAGTTGCTCCTTTTAAAATGACTCTATTTGAGTTCAATCGTTTGAACTTGTTCATTTAGGTTCACTGTAATCTAATCTAATTTGAGTTAATATATCTAATCTTGAGTTAATCGAATCCCCTCCTTGAGTTTATTCATGAGTTGATATATTCAAGTGAATGTTTTACTTCATTTGAGTTCCTGTGTAGGACGTCTGTTTGAATCACTTGGAGTTATTCCATTGAAATCAGTCGACATCTTTATTACAGCGCATTTGGGGTTCATTTAGAAGAGGTACATGAAGAGGGTTTATTGTCGTTAGTGTATTTGATTTAATATTTTGGTTTGTGTTTAAATTAAAGCATTAGAAGGTCAGTGTGTATAAATATAAATAGATCTACACACGAGGACAAAATTGTTGGTACCCTTCGGTCAATGAAAGAAAAACTCACAATGGTCAGAGAAATAACTTTAATCTGACAAAAGTAATAATAAATAAGAATTCTATGAATGTTAACCAATGAAAGTCAGACATTGCTTTTCAACCATGCTTCAACAGAATTATAAAAAAAAAATAATAAACTCATGGAACAGGCCTGGACAAAAATGATGGRACCCCTAGAAAATACTGAAAGTAATGTGAGCAAAGGGACATGTTAACTCAAGGTGTGTCCACTACTTAGCATCACAGGTGTCTACAATCTCTTATTTCTGTGACCATTGTGAGTTTTTCTTTCATTGACCGAAGGGTACCAACAATTTTGTCCAGGTGTGTATATATATATATATAAACCATATTAGATTATGGAGTCGATTTGGAGTATTGGAGCAAACTTATTTAAGTCAGCGTAGTGTCTTTGATATGGTGTATTTAAGATCATTTGAGTTAGTGTATAAAAAATATCTGCAGTTTGTTTATTTGAGTTATTATATTTGAGTTTGTTTATTTGAGTTTGTTTATTTGAGTTTGTTTATTTGAGTTTGTTTATTTGAGTTTGTTTATTTGAGTTAGTTGAGAGCTAAATTATTTGTTGGTGCATTTCCACTGGTTTCTTAGAGTAACTACTTTTTATTGTATTTTAGTTGAATATACTGTTTGAAAAAACATACACAGGATACAAGAATAGTAAATAAAACCAGAAACCATCAGTTGTGCAGAATTATTGGCACCCTTGATAAAGATGAATGAAACATCGTTACGTAAAATTACAATTCCGTTGTACAATCATTTAATTTTAAGCTCTGGACAGTAATAATCTTTATATGTATGTATGTATATTCACCAGATTACATTGCATAAATTTTGGCACCCAATGAAACTTCAACTTCTGCAGGTTTCCTTTTCTTTTTCATCAGGAGCTCTGAAGCAGAACAGCGTGACGTCCTGGCTACAGAAATGAGCTCCTGAACTCGCTCTTTCATTTATTTGGTGACGATCCGAGGCTCTGAAATCTTTTGTAAATGTGAAATAAATGATAACGACTCGGGAGTAAATGAGAGGTTCCTTACAATTAAACCCACCAGATTTAGTTCAAAACGATGTCTAAAGAATTGATTCAAGTCATGTAATCAACACTCCATTGGAAGAGGGTGAGTGCTCAGGCAAGGGTTCTCATTTTACAGGAGGTTCCTCGCTTGAGGAAGTGTTAAACAGCAGAGGTGACCCAGATCTGAACATTATTCTGAAGAAGAGCTCGTCTGAAGGCCGCCGTCTGTGGCCCAGGCCTGATTAATCACGCCTCTCCACATGGAGCTGCAGATTCGACCCCTGTGAGATCATTAGCATGAGCGAGACTTCAGCCAGAGCGCTGATCTCGGCACTGTCACATCCTCGCTACGTGTGTTAGCACTATGGCTAGATTTCCGTGCTAATGCAGAACTTCAGACTCCCACTCACAGTCATCTGCTCTCCCTCGTTCTCGCCCACTTTTTTTTTCTTCTTCCCTTTTTCTGCTGTCTCTCCTTGCCGCTCACTCAGGCTCTCTTTTCTCTTACAGATCAGTGCGGAAGAAGTGAACTCCCACACGGCGCACACACTCCACTCCAGTTCCACTAGAGAACCCAGGACTACTCTTACACACCTACTTTACTTCTTTATGCCATATTAACCTCCTCTTCATTTGTTCATCTGCACATGTACCAGTTAATCTTCCAACCCTCTGGAGCAGCGGATGATTTATGACCAGCGCTCAGTGAGATTTTATGCTGTGTAAACTCAAATCCAAAAACCAAGCTTCTAATAATAGCTTAAAGAATGCTCGCTGGGGTTCAGTTAAAGACTCCATCCTTCTTTTCATCTTTTCTTCTGGACACAGGAGTCTCCTATGAATTCTGCTTCTTGATAACACAATCTGCATCTGTTATTATTATTATTATTATTATTATTATTATTATTATTATTATTATACAATAACAATAAAGATTTCATTCAGTCATCTTTAGCTTTGTCCAGTTCATGTGTGTTAATGGCTCCTCATGCTCCCAGAGTCACTCTTTCACACTCTGAGGTTGGAATACACCCCGTGCCATCAGGGAAGAACAATTCAGGTGGTCATGTGACTTCATTTTATCTCCACATAACGTTGCTGAGTCTCGACCTGAGTGACTGAAGCGACCCCAGATCATAACACTGTCTCCAGAGGCTTGTACAGTGGACACTATGCATGATGGGAGCATCGCTTCATTACAGCGCTTCCCTTCTCACCCTGACACGCCCATCACTCTGGAACAGACTCAGTCTGGACTCATCAGGTCACATGACCTTTTTCCCATCGCTCCAGTTCAGTCCAAACAAATTGAAGACTTTTTTCTGATGAGTCTCACTAACACGTGGTTTTATTATGGACACACAGCATACACACACACACACACACACACACTGGCTCACTGTGAATCAGCAACATCAGTGTAAAATGATGTTAGTTGAAGGTCTTTCGGTTGCAGTCGGACTCTCACACACACTCATCATGAAGTTCTGGCAGGATCGAGTTTGCAGTGAATTCATTTGAACTCGTCCTTTCTTTCTCTTGAGCAATCATTACACAACAGACTTTAATCTTCAACTGAATTTGGAGTAAGTTTTAATTGACTTTGAGGTACACACACGGCACAACTGGTACGTGGGTGAACGTCGCTTGACATGTTTCAGCTTTAGTGGACACTTTTGGATATTTGACCGCAGTTCTTGGAGAATTAGTCCAATTGTTTGATGAAATTATTAAGTTTCCTGCTGAGACCCGACTATTAAATGCTTCAAAAGATTTTAACGTTTTAGATGATTTAAGATTCTGTAGAACTCTGAGACCTTCATGATTCCATGACTTGCTGTGCGATGACAGCAGAACAGCCCCAGACTGTGACATCACCACCACCACCACCACCACGACCACCACCACCACCAGGACCACCACCATCATCATCACTACCACCACCACCACGACCACCACCATCACCACCACCACCACGACCACCACCATCACCACCACCACCACGACCACCACCACCACCATCATCATCACTACCACCATCACCACCACCGCCATCACCACCACCATCACCACCATCATCATCATCACCGCCATCACCACCATCACCACCATCACCACCACGACCACCACCATCAGCATCACCACCACCATCACTATAATCATCACCACCACCATCATCACCATCACCACCACCACCACCACCATCACCACCATCACCACCACGACCACCATCACCACCACCACCATCACCACCATCATCACCACCATCACCACCATCATCACCACCATCATCATCATCACCATCACCACCACTATCACCACCATCATCATCACCACCATCACTATAATCATCACCACCACCATCATCACCATCACCACCACTATCACCACCATCATCATCACCACCATCATCACCACCATCATCATCATCATCACCACCACCACCATCATCATAACCACGACCACCACCACCATCATCATAACCACCACCACCACCATCATCACCACGACCACCACCACCATCACCATCATCAGCATCACCACCACCATCACTATAATCATCACCACCATCACCACCACCACCATCACCACCACCATCATCATCACCACCACCACCACCATCACCACCATCATCATCACCACCACCACCATCATCATCACCACCACCATCAGCATCACCACCACCACCATCATCACCACCATCACCACCACCACACCTATAGACCAACTTTTCTCCAGAAGGCTTATTCTTGTCCATTTTGTTAGCTGCAATCGTTACTGGAACATGGATGATAAGGTGTGGATTTTGGAACAGAAGCTTCTTTCCTGGACGTCTTCCTTGGTGATGACTTGATTGTAGACAGTGACACTGGTGTTCCAGCAGCTTCCAGTTCATGGCAGCCTGTGCTTCGGTGGTTCCTCGGTTGTTCCTAACCATCTGAATCAGTTTCCTCTCACCTGAGGGTGATAGACCTTCAAGATCCTGGCAAGGTGACTCTACCTCCGAGATGTTCCTAGCGTGTGTAAATCTACTGTCCTTGTTCTCAGATCTGCACTGAGCTCCTTGGTCTTTTCCACTGTCCTGTGTGCTGCTCAATCCAATCAGTGATGTCACACAGAGACAAGTGAAAAGACTTATCAGGACTTCTTCATCAACTCCTGTTTTTTTTTTTTTTTAAACGTCCTGAACACAGACACACCACAACAACACCCTGAGCTTGTTATTTATCATGTGAAAGTTTTCAGGACAGACACAACGGACACTGGAGGACAGGAGGAGAGTCTTGCCTTTCACGGGCCACTCGTTTTTTTTTAATTTATTGAATTAGTTGAAGGTTGAAAGGTTATATTGAAGCACCATCAGCCTGCATTAGAGCTGCTGTGTACAGCGAGGGAACAGCTCTCTCTCTCACACACACACACACACACACACACATCAACACTGGCTCTGTCTCACAGTCGTCTCCAGGCAACAGGGACATGTTTCACATTTCAGCGTTGGTTCCTGATCGGTCCAAGGCTGAAGGATGGCTGCTGAACCTCCCTCTCACCTTCAACTTCACTAAATCCGATTCCACACGCTGCTTCACCAGGAAACACCTCGTGTGTGCTGCTTAATTACGCCTGCTGCCGCGTGGAGCATCAGGAGGAGATGAACCAAGGTGATGTGACAGACGTGAGATTCATTATTCATAATAAACAGATGATGAGTTTTAATCAGAAACAGATTCAGACACAAACAGAGATCAGACACAGACGAGCAGGAACGCTGAGTGAACCATGAGGATGAATATGTGACGAGTGATGATTAAAATCAGGCTACAAACATGCTTCAACTGTAAAACAAGCGTTAGTATGTGTCATTGATCATTAAAGAGTTTGTAAATAAATAGTTAAAAGGTTAATAATAATCTGCTGATCTTTAATGTAATCAGTGATATTATTATTATTATTA
>QMIH01000233.1:141244-161185 GCA_003987875.1 Clarias batrachus
TATATATATATATATATAATATATGTCTGTTTTTTTTTGTTTGTTTTTAAAAAAAAATCTTTTCTCTATAGTCATATTCTATAATAGTCAGTGTGGCCGTGTAGTGGTTACCACTGTGGTCTCAAACAACCATGGTCGAGCATTCGATTTCCATCTTCTGTTATGCGTGCGTGTGTGTGCCTCTGTGTGCACATGTGTGCGTGCGCGTGTGTGCGCCCTGTGTTGGACTGGCACCTCGTCCAGGGTGTCCCCAGCCTCTTCACACTGCAGAGTCACTCAGGAGGATAAAGTTCAGTACACGTTTTATATGTTATTATTATCTTTCCTCCTTCTGTCTGAAACACTGACTCACATTCAGAATTTCCCACCCGATTACCTCACACACAGATCAGTAACACAATCTGACACCAACAGGAAACACAGCACTACACACACACACACACACACACACACACACACACACAATAATAAATGAAACACTCCGTGTTAGTGAGATCCTGAGTGACTCTGCAGTGTGAAGAGGATTTTATTTTAGGATTTTTACGCTCATGTTTCCGGAACATTTCAGACTAAAATGTGATTATCATTGTTATGCTACGCTAACGCTGTTTACAGATTGAGTTCCTGCCTGAAATCAGCTCAGGATTAAAGCCTGTAGGAAACAGAAAGAAAACTCGAGTTTGGTGATGAGCAGCAGAGATCACTGGTGCCTATAGTGAGTGTGTGCAGCTAGCAGAGTTAGCTTGTTTTGCTAATCTAACGAAGCTAGTTTGAATCGAGGCATGTAACGTAGCGTACACATGATTTCCACACGGACTCAGGCCGGGACATGTGATGTGGACCAAATCTGTGTTTGTTTTTTTACAATTTTATATTTTATCATATACGAGGGGTGTTCAAGTCAATCTGGGACTTTCTGCTGCTTGGGGATGTAAAAGCGATTCTTAGCCGCAGGAAAAATTTAAAGAAGGCAGCACGTCCGTGAGTGACGATCCCGACCGAGGTGGCCCAGAGCTCACTGCAGTCTTTCTTGTGAACATTCAGTGAGTTGAACACGTGATCCTCATAAATGATGAATAACTTTTCACCAACTTGTGGAAATGACGCGTCTGTCTGAGAGAACACCAGCACCACTTGTGTATTGCAGGAACTCGGCTAGGAGTTATCGCCCCGTCTCCCGTATTACAGTCCTGACCTCGCGCCAAGCCATTGTGTGGCCATTAAAGGAGTTCCCGGGAGGCCGGCGTCTCAGATCACGGCTCCAGCCTACTGAGAGAACTTTCTATGGTGTCCAGGCACTAATGAAACACTGGGATAAATGCATTAGTGCAGCAGGGGATTATATAGAGAAATAAATCACTTTATTTAGTTAGCTTCAGTGTACTTATAGCTATTGGTGTAAAAAGAAAGTAAAAATATCTGAACAGGCCACGCCCACAATTAAGTCATTGCAGATTACACAAACAAAACGAGCTCTTAACCTCCTGTGAGGTTATGTTGTGTCTAATGCTGCATTGTGATTTCTTCTCTCTACTGAGCTTCAGACAGGAAGTAGTTTGTCAGGAAGTGTGACACTCGACAAGCTCTTCAAATGAGAGGGAGAAAGTGAGGACAGTAGAGCCTCATGTGAAACAGAAGTTAGTAAAGGGGACGGCTCGGTCCTGCACTGAGCGTCTCTCGGTGATCGCTCGTCTCCGTGACGTCTGCCGTGATGGAATTATGGGATTTTATTAGAAACGGCTGAAAATGTCATTTTCCGGGCAGAAATCATGCGCCGCTCTGTGTTTATGTCTCTGAGGCTTTGGTTTTTACAAACACACACACACACACACACGCGCACACACGCGCGTGCGCATCACAATCTGAGTCCTATGTTTGTATCTGCTCAATTTAAATCCTTAAGCATAGAATAAATCACTACTCAAACATCGTTTTTCCCACAATGCAGCTGAATCCTGAAGGTGTTGATGTATTTTCTATAGCTGCAGCTCTACAGTGGTGGTGTGAACATCGTGTCATTGGGCTCGGAGTAGCTTCTCTGATGTACACGGTCACTAGAGCTGGGAATCACCTGGTAACCAGTTACGATACCGCGGTGCTGATTCCATTAAAGTTGTGATTGTGTATGTATTACGATTTTATAAATATCCTGATTCGATATGACATTTTTTCTAAATCTTTAACTATTAAAAAAAAGTTGTCACCAGAAAATTGTAGCTCGTTCCTTATAAACTCCGTTTCTCACTTAAAAAAACAAACGTAGCATTTAAACACTACAAACTACTTCAGATATTTAACATTAAACTTGTATTAAACAAAATCTACATTTGTATTTACATTTAGGCATTTGGCAGACGCCCTTATCCAGAGGGTTACGGGCCTCGATCAAGGGCCCAACAGTGGTAACTTGGTGGTCGTGGGGTTTGAACCTGGAATCTTCTGACGAGCCTCAACGCCGTAACCACTGAACTGCGTTAACAGGATGTTGATGTGTGAATAGTTCAGAGTGCAGCGCCTGTAGGATTATAAAGACTCGGTCATGTTTTACCGCCTCACGCGTCTCCAGTGTCTTATTGTGAGATTCTAACTCGGACGTGCGGGGCTTCTGACTCATGTGTTTCAGGACTACTTGGCACTCGCAGTGTTCTGAGACTCGCGTTGGACTCAGTTTGGACGTGAGGAGGCTTTTTAACGTGTACAACTTCCGATAATGTAATGCCATAAAAATGTGTTTTTGTTGAACGGCTCAGACCATCGTGCACAGAATCCATGTCCATCGTGTCCATCGTGTCCATCGTGTCCATCGTGTCCATCGTGTCCATCGTGTCCATCGTGATCGGTTTTATCTGGTCAAAGTGAAAAACCGCCAGTTCCGATCACTGATTGAACGGTACGTCTCTCTCATAAATCATGAGAGAGGCGTATTAATCAGCATTAATATTGTGATTAAACCGTACCTGAGATAGTGCTGTGATTGGCTTAATATGTTATTTTTGTATAATAAATTTAATCAAACACCACCTTGAAGATTGTTGTTGTTGTTTTTGTTCTTCTCCTCTTCCCAGTGTTGGTGTCTTTGGCATCAGAAAGTTTTCCTGTCGCACAATCCAATACATTTATTTAGATTTAGTTTTTTAGCCCCCTGCCATTTCCGGGTTTTTTTTTTTTTTTTTTTAATATTGTGTGTAAAGGATTGTGTCTAGGATTCGTGTTCCAATTATACCGAGCTCTGGCACCTCATGTCATGCTCTGTAGGGCCTCTGGGGTGCGCTGTGCTCTATGGCACCAGGACATTGGCAGTGGATCCTTAGTTCTATGTGGATCAGATTTGATTATCCGCGCATCCCATGTGCTTGATTGGATTGGGGTCTGGGGCGTTTGGGGGCCAGATTGCTGGTCTTGGATGCTGGGCCCCATGCCTGGTGTTGTACTGGGTGTCCTGGTGCCTTTCTATTGTCTTCAGTATTGACTTTTTACACAGATTTGTGCTGCAATGGCATTTCTGTGGGATCGGACGGGATGGACGCCCATGTCCTGTCACCAGTTTAATGCCATGAAATTGATATTCACCGTTACTCAGTTCACCTGTGGTGTGTGTGTGTGTGTGTGTGTGTGTGTGTGTGTGTGTTCTGTGTAATCTAATTATAATGATGGGAGCTAATTTCAGTGTTTCACTCACAGCTGCAGGGGGTGAATACTTATGCACTTATTGCGTCTCTGGAAAGTTTCAGTTCCAGTTTACAAAAACGTAAAAGATTTCTTTGGGGGTAAATACTTATTCACAGCACTTGTGGTCAGAAATCACACCGTCATTGCTGTAACCTGAATAAAGCTGCAGTTTGTGGTTAACCTGTAACTGTAGTAGAGCAGAGAGAGAACACGACAGAGAAGTGTGTGGGTGGGTGTGTGTGTGTGTGTGTGTGTGGAGGAGGGCTTCCTAAGAAGCTCTTAAAATCTCCAGGTTTGGAGATGCTGAGTTTCAGTTGCTTAATGTCACTGGCTGTCTCTGTCTGTCTCTCTTTGTCTCTCTGTCTCTCTCTCGCTCTCTTTCTCTCTCTGGTGCATGCTGGGAGTCCGTGTGAGAGCAGTGCATGGATTGTGAGAGCGACTGTTTAAACTCTTTTTTTTTTTTTTTTTTTCCCCCCCCCTTTTTTCTCTTGCCTTTTGGTGGGACACATTTATACTATATAGTTTTTTATATATATAAGAGGGGGAAATGCTATATATAAATAGTATATTTATTAATATTGAGCGAGCCCCGGTGTGTGTGTGGGGGGAAAAGGCCCGGTGGGGTGAGATGGCGGCGGGGCCGAGTGCCGGCGCCCAGCCGCTCTCACTCCGACACGGCGCGCGCTATGAGGCGAGTCCCGAGGTCACGGTGGAGCAGGTCCTGGTGGCCGCGGGCGAGCGAGTCGGATTCGCTAACATAATGTCGGCGTTGCTGATGAACAAGGCCGTAGTCGTGTTTCTGAAAGAAAAAAATCTCGCGGAGTCTCGGTAAGTGGAAGTTTCTTTCCTTTCACACCGCTGGCCTCCGCCGCGAGCGCCGTAACGATCTCTAACGTGCCACCGTTCATAGTGAATGCGGATATCAAGCGTGAGCTCTCCCACTTCGGGAAGTTAGCGAGCGGCATTAAAACGGTGCCGTTAAACTGCAGACACCTGGAGCTGAAGTACGTCATGTCGTTCAGGCGGCGCGTGCTGATGTTGCTGAAGGAACCAAGTCTAGAGCTTTCTTTCAGAGTCGCGCACGAGGGGAAATCTTACATGTTGTACGCGAGCACTGGGAACTAGAGTTGGGTACCGAAAACCGGTGCCAATACGGTACCGGTACCTATATAACCGGTATGTACCGGACCGAAACAGACCGCGAATTTCGGTGCCTCATTTCGATGCCACTTAAATGCCTGAACTGTTGATTGAAATATTTGTTCTCTGGGGCTATGATGATGATGACAGTTGTAATAAGCATTACCGGTTTAAAAGTATCGATTTGGCACCGGTATCGAAAAAACCCCAAATGATACCCAACCCTACCGGGAACATGAGGTGTTTTGAGTGTGGAGACATAGGACACAAAAGGGTGCTCTGTCCACACAGGACACAGGATAGTGCAGAGGCAGGACCGAGCGGTGTGTGTGTGCGGTGTGTGAGGGCAGCACACTGCTGCAGAGTGTGTAACTCAGAGCAGTGCTGGGATCAGTGGTATGGTGGGGCAAGGTTAAAGTTGGAGGAGGACTTGGTTGCCCCTTTAAAATACAATGAGGGATCAGACAAGGGTGTCCACTGTCAGGGCAACTATACAGTTTGGCGATATTGTTATACCGTTTTTATATCCGCTAAGGAGAAACATGAGCGGGTCATCATTTGTGTGTCCAAACAAAGTAGTAGCGTCGGCTTACGCAAATTATATACTGGTTTTTAACACTAAACAGGAGGACATTCATGTCCTCTCCAATAGTCTAAGAATGTACCAGGCTGCATCCTCTGCACGTGTTGACTGGGGCAAGTGTGAAAGCTTTATTGCAGGTCAGTGGGAAGGAAAAAAAGTTCCCAAACTTCCAGAGAACATGCAGTGGGGAAGAACAGGTATTAAATACCTGGGAATCTATCTAGGGGATGAAAACTACTTGCAGAAAAACTGGGAGGGCTTGGTGGAGAAGGTAAGTGCAAAGTTGTCAAAATGGACCTGGGTCCTGCCCCAGCTGTCCTACAGGGGGAGGGTACTGGTCGCCAACAATTTGGTTGCCTCGATGCTGTGGCATAAGTTCACAGCCCTTGAACCACCAGAAACAACAGTCGGAGAGATTCAGAGAAGGATAGTGGACTTCTTCTGGAACGGGCAGCACTGGACACGGGCACCAGTCCTCTACCTGCCGGTACAGGAGGGAGGCCAGGGCCTGATCGACCTACCAAGCCGAATAAAAACCTTCCGTCTTCAGACTGCACAAAGGCTGCTTTACGAAAATGAGACAACATGGACTCACACAGCATGTCTACTACTTCACAAAGTCGAGGATTTAAAATACGACAGACATTTGTTCATAATGGACTTAAARGASATCAACACATCCAAAACAACAAAGTTTTATCGGACAGTTTTAAAGGCATGGTCTTCACTCCTGAGAGTCAGCAGAACGGGGGACCAGCCATGTCTCTGTGTGAACCACGAGCCCCTTTTCAGTAACCCACTGATTCCAGCAAAAATCCTAACATCACGGAACATACGACAACGGTTTCAAAAAGCTGGAATTACAAAGTTTGGGGACTTAAGGACTCGTAAAGGATGGAAAACCACAACTATGCTTGGGGAGGAGACAAGAATCCAGTCCCATCGATTGCTGCAGGGAATATTGAGAGAGGTGATTCTAGTGCTGCCTCCAGAGTTTAAGGAGGCTTTAGAACGGGACTCTGGAGAGGACTGGCAACCGTTCCCTCCTCTCTCCATCCTTGCAGCAGCACAGCAACCAGAAGCCGACGGAGGAATACTGTCGTTCAAGATACCCCAACTGACGGAAAACGCCACCAAGAGTGCCCTGTACACAGTCAGTGTGAAGGTGTCCCATCAGAACTCTCTGGCCGGGGTGAAGGAGTCGAGGTGGTCGGATCTGCTGGCACCGGGCTCTTCCCCACGAGGTACCTGGAGGTCCCTGTACAAACCCCCTGTAGAGAAGCGCACAGCTGATCTGCAGTGGAGGATGGTGCACGGGGCCGTGGCCACAAACAGACACATATCGACCCTGTCCTATCATCGATTGATGCTCTGGGGACCTGGGACTTCAGTTGTCTACCTGAGCCTCAGATTCAAACTGGACTCCTTTTAATTTTAATTTTAACACATCTCCTGTTACACTGAACTTCCAGTACACATTATTATGCTGATCAATCTCTGCTATCCGTTNTCTCTCTCTCTCTCTCTGTCTCTCTCTCTCTCTCTCTGCAGTTTGTTGTCACTCGTTCACACCTGCAGGTTTTAGTGAATCTGTGTGAGAGCGGGTTAGCGCTTGAGAGGTATGTGTAGAGTTTTCACTTTATTTCTCATTTTATTTCTAATGTCATTGCTGATTTAAATATTTTTTCTCTGTTTGTTTCCATCAGCATCACTGAAGCCATCACTCACGTGAGCCAGGAGACACGTTTCTGAAGAAACCGAGGATGTTGTTTAGATCATGGTTTTAACAGCTTAACAGCAATTTTTTTTGCTTTTCTACTTTTATTTTTTATTTTATTCATGAAGCAAAAAGTATCATTCTGTATTCGGGATGAAAATAAAATGAACCTTTACTTTTGACTGTACTTAACATTTAGTAATCACAAAACCTTTCAAAGACCATAATAAAAAATAAAAAAACATGAAAAACATTAAGGGTTTATTTCACAGATCAACAGATGTAAACTGTGCATCAATGATTTGCACATACAGTACACTGATCAGTCACAAAATTAAAAACACTAACAGGTAAAATGAATAAGATTGATTACCTGCTCATATCGGCACGTCAGTAGATATACAGTATATACAGTGTTAAGCAAGTAAACAGTCAGTTCTCAAAGATGGTGTGATGGAAACAGGAACAATGGGCATAAAGAGAGACTTTAACAAGGACCACATAGTGACGGTTAAAAGGCTTTGATAGTCCGTCTGAATGAGAATTAATTCAGTCTTCATTTCACATCATTGCAGTTTATTTATAAAATTACATTTAAATGATCAAATGAAGAGAAGTACTGCAAAACCTGACTTATGCTCTAGAATACAATTAAAACATACACAACATTTAAGTCCAAATCCTATAAGACAAACTTGCATTAATCATCAACACATCACATGTTATATTGTTGCACTTGTCCTAATACATCATCGTTTTTACAGCTTATTCACAGGGACGTGTACAGCAGATGGGTCCCATTAATGATTTAAAAACACATACATTTGAGATGATGAAGTGTCAAGTGAGGTTCCTTCTCCCTGACAGAAGGTTCAGAAGGTCCCAGGTTTAAACCCCAGCAGCACCAAGCTGCCCCTGTTGGGCCCCTGAGCAAGGCCCTTAACCTTCAACTGCTCGGGTTTATGATGCAATAACAATGTAAATGAGATAAAAATATAATATAATTTATAACAATGTAATTATGAATTATAGAAGTGTATCCATGTGTGTGCGAGATGCAAGAGTAAGACTAAGCCCCAATCAGAGCTGAAAAGGGGCATCACACCCAGCATCAGACCTGCCATACAAACCTGTTCAGCTGCCTAAGGCAGCACACATGGTGTTACAGGTTAAAAATATGAAGTTTTGTTCGATAAAGTTTAATAAATTTGTAGTTTTTGGCTAATTGCTGCAGTAAGATGTATCTGCTGTTATAGGAAAATAATAAACGTCACCGGGGTAACGGTCTCTCTTCACCACCCGGCACTGTGTATATGACTGTAGGATGACAGCAGCAGATAGGGTACAGTGTTTATTTTATATTCCACGAGAAGCAGTTCAGTGGTTTAATAAACTAATAAGCTTCTGTGAGGATTTGACAGCAATGCTGTGATGTCAGGGTTGTTGTAAACCAGGCTAATGTCTTGACTTGTCATTTGTCCCGTCTCATCATAGGAGACGTTGTGTCCCCACCTGAATAAATACATCGCCAGCCGAAAGCTTTTAAGCAGGAAAGAAAGCTCTCCAGAACTCCTGCAAAGTGCTTTCAACAGATGCTGCATCCTGAAGCTGGAGCAACATCTGCAACAGGAAAACAGGAAACCGATGATGCAATCAGCAGCACAGAGAATCTGTAAAGCGTCTCACACCTTGAGGACACCCACAAAGACAGACAGTCTGCACAGTTTGTTATTTTAATATAAACTTCTTTTTATGGTCCTGATCTTCAGCAACAGCAAGGAAACTGAAGTCTGCAACTCTGTTATTGAAACTAACACAGTATAAAAGCTGTCAGGTTTGAGAACAGGAGCCACAGGGCCGTGGTATAAAAGGAGTTCTGTTGTACTGAGGTTTTGTTCTGAAGCCTTTGGGTACACAAGTCCTTGAACTCATTTGTTTTCTGTAGAACCTGTATTGGATGCTTAGTAATCCATGAATATATTATATTGATTTTATTTGATTAAGTTGTAACTGCTTGCATACAGAAATGTCAATATAAGAACTACAGTGGAACCTCGGATCGCGAGTAACGTGGTTTACGAGTGTTCCGCAAACCGAGCAAAGATTTTTAATAATTTTTTATTCGGAAACCGAGCAAGTATTAGTTTACGAGCGCCGAGTATCATGCTTCACACATGCGACTCTTATTTTGACACTGAGCGTCACTCTCTCACCTTTCCCCCGAAACCCTCCCCCCCTCCCCCCACGGCTTCGCAAACACACACAGAAACTCTGCTCTGTCGCGATTCTTTTCAAAGGTAAGGTGCTGGTTCATTTGTTTTTTTGTTTTTTTTTTTACTTTACAGCATTGATTCCCTTACTATGCGCTCACGCCAGGTCAGAGAGATTTCCTTTTTTTTCCTTTTAAAACGTTGTTTCCGTGTTTGTGTGTTTGTTGTGAAACTTAAGTGATTCCGTTAGTATGCGCTCATGCCGGTCTCGCTTTTTTCCGTTAAAACGGTGTTTACGCTGTGTTTATGCACTTGTTGTGAAACTTAAAAAGTGAGTCTGTTAATATACGCTCATGCCAGTCTCAGAAAGATTTCTTTTTTTCCTGTTAAAACGGTGTTTCCATTGTGTGTGTGTGTGTGTGTGTGTTTGTTGTGAATCTTAAAAAGCAAGATGGGGAGAGGGAGGAGGAGTGTTACTCTGTAAAACGAGGCGAGGAAAGGGGCTAATTTCACACACACACACACACAAACACACGGCGCCTTCGCGCACCAACGGAAACACTTATCTGTCAGGATTTATTTTTACTTTTTTTAAAGGTAAAGTGCAGATTATTTGTTTTATTTTCATTTTATAGATTCTATTAATTATTTTTATGTATTTATTTTTTTGTGGCTGTGGAACGAATAATTTGAGTTTTCATTATTTCTTATGGGAAATGATGATTTGGTTTACGAGTGTTTTGGAATATGAGCCAACTTCTGGAACGAATTATGCTCGTAATCCAAGGTTCCACTGTACCTCCAATTTTGAGCTTAGTGCGCTAACTTCTGCGACTCAGAGGCAAAAGAAGAAACAATCTCAAGAACTTATTCTAAAGTAAGAATAAGAATTTGACACCTCCAGTAGCTGATTACTATCCCACAGTGGTGTCATTCATCACAGGCTGCAGTTCAGGTGATCTTATAAGGCTTCAACTGCATGAATACAATTCTGGTTTGAATATTGTGAAATTGTTAAGCACATGTGGCAGTCAGGGCGTGGCCAAGCGCCACCTGCAGATGGTCAGAGGTGGGTGAAACCAGCAGAGATTTTTTTTGGGAGTTATAGATCTCCCTTTGTGTGGACAAGAGAGAGAAAGTGAGAGAGAGAAACCTAAGTGAATCAGTACACTGTGTGTGTGTGTGTGTGTGTGTGTGTGTGTGTGTGTGTGTGTGTGTGTGTGTGTGCTGAATCAAGCAACACTATTTGGAAGTACTAGAATAAAAGTACTGCTAGACTCCCTAAGGTGTACAGTATAAAGCCGTGTGAAATGTCACTAAGGCGGATTATTGTGAACTCACCTTTCACATCATTCAAACCTCCTGACGGATTTTTCCCCAGAATTTTCGACAACGGAGAATCACACTGAAAGGAAAAAAAATAATAAAAGCATCATGAAGAACATAGTGTAACTTTTATATTCCCATCAAAAGCTGAGAATACAAGTGTGTAATTTCCCAGTGTGTCCTGATGGGTTTGTTTTTTGTGCATTATGTGAAGAAAACAAAGAAATCTTCATTATTGAATAGATAAACTGCTTTAAAGGCTTTTTCACATTATCTTCATCACATTATCTTTGAATGAGGACACATTTAGTGATACAGGTTTATAAAACAGTTCTTTAGTATAACCTTTTGTAACTTCACAATATTCTTTGAACTTAACGTCAATTGTCACATAAACAGCACACTGTATCTCCTAACTTTCCCTGGGTGTCTTTTTAAGAGAAACCCATTACCCTGTTACGTCATCAGGATGACCCTGCGATGCGGCTGCGCCCTCTCGCAAGACTTTATCCTGCAACCAAAACACAGTTTTTGGGACAGACGAAGATATCGGGTGCAAGCGGTTCGTCCTCTTTATGTTAATCTGCTTATAAAAACCCTATACAAAAAAAACCCTTTATGTGGCTGCGCTACACTTTTACATAACAGACACTTTTAGATATAAACTCCTACTTAGTCAATTAGAGAAACTCTTCAGCACACTGTAAACCCTAATGCTTAAAGTATTTAACCATATTGAGTTCTGTTAACTTAAACAATTACAATTATTTCAAATTAATAGACTTTAATGAGTAGTTAGAACTTTTTGGTATTTATGAGTTTGTAGAAATGACACTTTTTTCAAGTTAGCTGAACAAATGTGATATTTTAAGCCACAGTAACCACAGTCTCCTTAAAGTTCCACCAACTTAAAATCTTTCAGCCGAGCAATTTTGTGTCTGACGTCATCAATGCACATGTAAATGCACATTGAATTGTTTTAATCAAGATGCTGGATTGGTCTGTCTTCACATAATGTTTACAAATCTGGGCTCCCTAAAGTAACAGAGCGCTGATGGCTCAGTTTGAAGTGTTTCGCCTGCCATGTGAAAGGGCCGGGTTCAATTCCCAGCCGCTGGATGAAGCGCCTGTCCCAAACCCAGATAATAATGGGAGGGTTGTGTTCAGAACGGCATCTGGAGTAAAAACTTGTGACAAACCGATGTGGCAACTCATCGCCAGGAGCAGGTGTGAGACTATATATTATAAGAGAGGAGGAAGTGTTACTGTGTAAGACGAGAAGAGGGAGAGGGGAGGGGCTCATTCCTCCTCTCCTCTTATTTTAGCTTCACACACACACACACAAACACACACACACACACACACACACACACACACAAACACACACACAAACACACAGCACCTGCGCATGCAAACAGAAAGACTTATCTGTTAGATAAGACTTATTTATTTTTGCTTTTTTAAAGGTAAAGTGCAGGTTAATTTGTTTTATTCTTACTTTATATATTGTACTAATAATTTTTATGCATTTATATTTTTGGCCAGTGGAACGAAAAATTTGAGTTTCCATTATTTCTTATAGGAAAATTTGGTTTATGAGTGTTTTGAATATGAGCTCGCTTCAGGAACGAATTACGCTCGTAATCCAAGGTTCCACTGTAATTGAAAATAAACCACACATGCACGGACATTGCTGCGATGGTGAGCTATTATAGGACATAATTCACTCAACATTTAAATTAGGAATGTTCTTATTTATTTATTTATTTATTTTTACATACCATGTCACCATAGTTACATGGTGTCTGAGGCTTATCCTTTCCTCTACACGCTATGACATTTTTCATCAAGTAGGAAAATTGATCTTGAAATGAAGTCCTGTCGAGGTTTACCTTTAAAATTAACAAAACAAAATGGAAAAACAATCTTAGAAATATGTAGATTTTTGTGAATTGTCATACGTATGTTCAGTAAATATAACACTAACTGTCTTGGTGTGCTGTAGCCAGTGAAAGGTGAAGAGGTCTGTAAGACGAACATTTCTTTTTCCATCATGTGAATGAGCATAACTACATTCATCAGGCCTGCACGATGCAACCGCATACACTGAAAGAAAAGGTTAAAGGACATATGAGGAAAATGTACAGAAACACAACATACAGTTTCTTTAGATTTTCTGACTGAAAATCCTACTAACCGTTTTTCGTGTCTCTCAGCTCTTCAAACATGGATCCAGAATGACACGCCAGCATGTAAATGACCATCTGCAGACATCGAGCAGAAATGAGCAAAATTCTCATTGTGAACATGGCAAACACACACACACACACACACACACACACACACACACACACACAAACAAACAAACAATCAAGCAATCACACACACACACACACACACACACACACACACACACTTCCAACTACAGCTGACACACATGATGGGAGGATGTAAATGAGCGGTTACCACAGAAACCATAATGTATTAGAACGAGAGCATTTAAACCTGCAGTACTGTTAATGCTGCTTCTGACAGAATTTAACAGCAGTACGATATAATCTGTGATATCTGTGATCTAAGATTGATTTAAGTATTAAAAAGTGATGAAATGGAAAAACTAAAAGTTGTAAAATTTACCTTTGAAAATTTGCGGTTCCTCGACATGGCACGTATTGTGTCAGTGAGATTGCGCGCAGAAAGCTGTAATAGAGAACAAGACATTATTACATTACCTGACCTCAGCATTATAAAGTTCTGAGTAACTACAGGGTGGGCCATAGGAAGAGGGTCCTTTTGAAAAAACAAAAGTTGGATCCAAGATGGCCGACTTCCAAATGGCCACCATGGTCACACCCATCTTGAAAAGTTTGCTCCCTCACATATACTAATGTGCCACAAACAGGACGTTAATATCACCAACCATTCCCATTTTATTAAGGTGTATCCATATAAATGGCCGACCCTGTACAGTAGAATGTTGGTGCTTTAGTTTCTTCACATTCGATCTAACTAATTGGGAAAAGTGTTTTCATAAACTCACTGAGTTTAGCTCAGTGATAGCCGTTATCAAATTTGATGACACAAGTCAAGTTTTTACCTGATTCAGATTAATGAACTCACCTGCCACCAAAGATATTGGATTTTTCTTCAATACCTTGTGCAAGATAGAGTTTTCATTTCTATCTATATTACCACCTTTTGGAAATGTTTTTTTGTGATTTTGGAACAGGTGGATGTGTTTTGTATGGTAGATGTCTGCCAAATTCCATCATTGTAAATGTAAATATTGTCATTAAACATAACATTAGTGTAAAATATATTGGTTATAAAATTTCAGACGGTGGCACTGGACATCTGGCAGGTCAGAGAAAAATAGAAATGCACCAAATGTCAGAATCACACATGACCACGACACACCTCTGTTCTACTGACTCTCTGCCTGAGCTTGTGTAACTCTCCTGTAAATTGTGTAAAATACTTAAGGTGTTGTCAGGGATAACTCCTAGAGGGCGCCAAAGCACCCAGAGACTTCATTTGGTTTTCTGTTTTCTTTGTGTTTTTTCTGTGTAAAACTCCATGTCCCAGAATGCACCTCGGTCAGGTGATGGGAGCGCTCACCTGAACCGAGGTTGCTCATTAGTTTGATTATAAATGTTCTTGAGTTCCACGAGTCTGGGTCTTGCATCAGTTTGATTTGGGTTGCTGTTCATTTTGGGTTTTGCCGTATCAAGACTTTCACCCGCACGTCACCTCTGCACATATGCCTCTTCTACCCACGCACAGCACCCATTACAGGTGTGCAGTACTGTATGTTTCAGTTCTGGCTAAATAAAGTTTCTGAATTAAATCCTAATTACAAGCAGTCAACTCTAAACACAGTACAGATTCATTTACTAAACTTACATTGGAATTAGGAAATGAAAAAGAACCAACACATCCATGGCTCGTTAGGTAGATGAAGATAGAGTCATTTTCCCCACTGAAAGACAACATAATGAAAATAATAAATGTCACCATATGCCAACACTTATATGTAGGTGTGTGTGTGATATATAAGAGCCTTTTTTTCTGAGTAGCCTTACTGATAAGTGGCAGTATTAAGGCCTCACAGCTGTTTAGTCCCTTGAGATCTTGTCACATTGTGCATGTGGAAATACTCTTACCTTCACTATTAAATATATAGCCATGAGTTCTACAGTTTCTAAGCTGCACAGAGGTCTACTGTTTCTAAGCTGCGCTGTGGCCTAGCGCCTTCAGGATCAGGGTTTGATTCCTGCCTCGGCTCTGTGTGCATAGATTTTGCATGTTCTCCCCTTGCTTAGTGGGATTCCTTCAAGAACAACTGCAGGTCTTGTGGGATGTTCCCAGTCTGCAGTGGTCAGGACATACCAAAAGTGATCCAAGGAAGGAAAACTGGTGAACCAGTGACAGGGTCATGGGCCACCAAGTCCCATTGATGCCTATTGGGAGCAAAGGTGGGCCCGTGTAGTCTGATCCAATAGAAGATCTAAAAATATATGTGAATATGGAGCTGCGCAGGCCAGCCAGAGTGCCCATGCATCTGAGCCTTAAAACTGGACCACAGAGCAATGGAAGAAGGTGGCCTGGTCTGATGAATTACAATTTCTTTGACATCTAGGGAATAGATGGCACTAGGGTGCACTACAGAAGGAAGGCGAGCTGGGGGCAGCAGTGTGATGCTCTGGGAAGTGTTCTGTCCTTTGATCCTGCCATCCATGGGGATGTTACTTTCACATAGATCACCTATCTTAACATTATTGCTGCCCAAGTTACATCTCTTCATGGAAACAGAATTCCCTGATACCAGTCCTCTCTTTTAGCAGGATAACGCCCCTGACTCAAAATCATTAAAGAACGCTTTGAGGAGAGTGTTCAACATTGTGCAAGGATGTTAGGAAATGACCCAAACACACTTTAAGTAGTAGTTTGAAGAGGTAAAAAAAAAACAAAATCAGCTAGATTTTGCAACAGAAAACCATTAAAAAAAAAGCTGAACAGTATATAAAAGAGAAACTGGCCTGGGAGGTGACTACTGTACCTTTGTATGACTTTTTTTGGTCCTGTTTTCTTGACAGCAGCAGAATCTCCACGTAGTACAGCCAGAAAATTTTCAGCTGATACATCCTGATAATGAACAATTTAAAACAGGTGGATTCCAAAATAAACAAAACCAAAAAAAAAGGAAACAAACTAAAAAAAAAAGTATAATCCTAGTACCTCTCCAGTGTAGTCCTTTGGAACTCCAGTGTAAACATTCACACCATTTGGTACATTAATAATTTCACCTTTAATAGGATTCCTGCAGAAAAATATAATATTTTTTACAAATGAATACAGTGGAAACCTCGGATTGCAAGTAACTCAGTTTGCGAATGTTCCGCAAGACGAGCAAATATTTTTTATACATTTTAACTTGCAAATGAACAAGCCTTGGTTTACGAGTGCCTAGTATCATGTATCATGCAGGCACTTCTTGTTTTGACGCCGAGCATCACGTGATCACAACTGAGCCAATTTTTCTCTCTCTTGCGCTATGGAATTGTGGGTAATCGTCTCCCCTGCTGGGTCTTAGTGAGCGTCTCTTACTGTCCGTGCACACGTGTACTGTTTACTATAACACTGTGACCACGTGTGTGTGTAAAACATCTTTAATTTTTGTTTGTAAGCGTGTGTGTACAGCGCACGTGTACTGTTTATTATAACACGTTTGTGCGCATGTAAAGCAAAAGAAAGTCTACACGTTGCGTGCGCGCACGTCATTTGACACCATGCCACACAAACAATCACCGCGGCCTCCCTGTCGCCTTCACACACACACACACACACACACACACACACACACACACACACACACACACACACACACTGTGTTCTACACAGAAACACTGCTCTGTCGCAGTAATTTGTTTTATTTTTACCTTACAGCAGTGATTCCGTTAGTCTGCGCTCAGTCGAGTGTCATTAGAGAGATTTCAGGGGAAAAATCAGGGGAACTTTTACTGTGTAAAACGAGAAGAGGGAGAGGGGAGGGGCTAATTCCACACACACACCACAAACATCTGGATTTATTTTTACTTTTTTTTTAAGGTAAAGTGCAGGTTAATTTTGTTTATTTTATTATAAAATATGATTTGGTTTATAAGTGCTTTGAAATACGAAACACAGCCCGCTTCCAGAACGAATTACGTTCATAATCCAAGGTTCCACTGTACTTATTGTGCAAACATCTTAGGAACAAAATGCCATGAGCAAAGACAGCAATGATACAACTAAAAACATTTCTACATATGTTGTCTTTTTTGCCCCCTCACGATATATTTTCTCTTTTTTTTATTTTTTGGAAAAACACTGTGGCCTTGCATCTTTTTCTCGTTTTGTTTCATTAGTTACTGTTTACTGGGCTTTATAGGATTTTTGTACATACACACAGTCCTGTACATCTCAAAACAAAATCAATATTAGGAAAAAGCTTATTTTCTTTTGTAATTTAATTAGAAAAGTCAAACTATCATTAATTTAATGTCTCAAAATATTAGAGTATTTTCTAAAATCAATGATAAAAGGATTTAAATTACCGAAATAAAAAATATATATATTTTAGTCTGGATTACATTAGCATGAATTACTGCATTAATGCCGCATGCCATGGAGATGATCGGATTGCTTTAATAGCAGCCTTCAGTTTGTCTGTATCGTTTGGTCAAGGTGTCTCATCTTCCTCTTGACATTAGTCCATAGATTCTCTTAAGGGTTCCTGTCAAGACAGTTGGTTGTCTAATCAAGCACAGTAATATCATGGCCAGCAAAACCAGTTAGTGGTAGTTTCGCCACTACGGGGCAGGTGCTAATTCCTGCTGGAAAAGGTAATCAGAATATCCATAAAGCTTGTCAGCAGACAGAAGCATGCTCTAAAATCTCCTGGTAGATGTCTGACCAACAGCAGCAGATGGCATGGCTCTCCAAATCATCAGAAACTGTGGAAACAGTGTTTCTCCACTCTTTCTCCAGACTCTTGATTTCCAAATTAAATGCAAAATTTACTTATATCTGAAAAGAGAACTTTGCAATAATCCAGTCCTTTTTCTCCTTAGCCTAGATGTTTCTGCTGTTACCTCTTCAGGAGTGGCTTAATAGTAGAAATGCAACCATTGTAGCCCATTTCCTTATGCAGCTGTGCATGGTGGCTCTTGATGCACTGACTCCAGCCTCACTCTGCTCCTTGTGAAGCTCTCCCAAGTCCTTGAATTGGTTTTGCTTTTCAGTCTTCTTAAGGCTCCGGTCATCCCTGTCGCTAATGCACCTTTTTCTACCACACTTTTCCCTTCCAGTCAACTTTCCATGAATATGCTTCAATGCAGCACCTTCCCCAGTGTGTACAGAACTACACTGAGAGATACATTACATGTAGAGTAATTTATTCAAATTTAAAATTAAACATTCTAATATTTTGACATATAGGATTTTAATTTTTGTCAACTTTGAGGAGTTTATTATTCTGCATTATTTTGGAGAAGATTTGTCCCACTCTTCTTCACAACACTGCTTCAGTTCATTCAGTTCATTGTTGTTGCATTTGTTTAAGAAAATAAAAATATAGAATTAAAAAAGTGTGTTATTCCTCATTCACATGACTGTACATGACTTGCAAATCTTGGCACTGACCCAAAAGAATGAGGATGTGTATGTGAAAAATGTTATCTTAAATGTTTTAATCTCAAACACTCACTCTTTATTATAAGCAATATCATCATACATCATCACCACAATCTGTTCATCAGGAATCCCGTTCCTGTGGAAAACCTGGTAAGCGTGACACACATTGGCCTGGAACAGAATCATTTAATTTAGATTTATCCTGAACTATAAACACACAAGCACACACAAGCATCCACGCACACGCAAAGAAAGATATCTCTAGAAAGGCAAAAAGTAAAATATTACTATATAATATTATAGTATTAATATTATTATATAAATAAATAAAATATTATATTTTGTAATATTATAAAGTATTTTACAATATTTAGGTTACTTGTAAGCAGCTATATTTAATATTCTCACCTGGTGTCTATAATCTTCCCAGCCTTTAGAACCTGCTGCCAGGAGAACCCACTGTTTACTGCTGTTACTTTTTGTGTCGACTTCCATGATTCTACAAAGCAGAAAATTTCTGTGGAGTTCCTATAGTATAACAGCTCATTTCCAAGGATGTGTACAGTGCACACTCCACTAACAAAAAAAAAACAGTTTAAAAGACAGATTATAGTGGAAAATGTTTTTATTGATAAGGAGAAGTTTAGGTAACATTTATGGACAGAGTCTCCAGTGTCATCATTCTGTAGTAGTCAGAGATAAAACCTTCAATACAGCAGGTGAATATGCACTTCGATATGCATCTCTTTGATAGAGAATAAGGATGCCAATCTTTAGCTATGCCTAATATTATTGTTATTTTGGAATAAATGTCTCGTGTGCCTTCATACTGCATCAGCTCTGGTTGTGTAGGTCAGAGGATGAGATCGGTGCATGTGTAGTAGCTTCCAAATGGTAACCCGTGTCCGCAAAAGAAACCAGGTACACCACGTCTTGATTTCTGATTATTCTGGTGAACTGGTATGTTTAGATGCTGTCCTCCCCACTCTCATTGATCACTCAGGTTTGTTGACGGTGAGGTGATCAGTTGTTTTACATCTCAGTTCCCCCTCATGTTTGTGTTTCCTTCTGGCTCTCCCTTTTAGTTATGCTGTTATAGTTAGTCCTGCCGGAGTCCCTGCTTGCACTCTGCACTAATATACATTCACCTTATACATGTTGACTGTGACCATACCTAACTGCCATCTCTCCTTATTTTCTGTTCTCTCCTTTTCTGCTCTCTTCTCTTTCTCTCTCCCTCTCTTCTTTCCCTCTCTCTGTCTCTCTGTCGAGCTATACATGTTCGCTCCTGAGTTGCCAGTGATCCAGACCCCTCTGCCTTCTGGAGTCGTCTAACCCGTCCTGGAGTCCTGCATCTGGTTGGAGATCTCGTCGCATGGATGCCCCGTGTGGTCTGACTGGATTCGTATGGTGGCTGGGGATGGTTTCCATTAAGACTGTCCTATCCTCGATTGATGCTCTGAGGACCTGGGACTACAGTTGTCTACCTGAGCCTCAGATTCAAACTGGACTCCTTTTAATTTTAATTTTAACACATCTCCTGTTACACTGAACTTCCAGTACACATTATTATGCTGATCAGTCTCTGCTATCCGTTGTCACCCAGATGAGGATGGGTTCCC
>QMIH01000233.1:193549-208282 GCA_003987875.1 Clarias batrachus
GTGTGTGTGTGTGTGTGTGTGTGTGTGTGTGTGTGAGTGATAGACCTCTTCATACTGAACACAGGTGTAGTTTCAGAACGGCTGTGATTAACAGTGATTATATAACGTGTATAATATTTTGGACCTGCTGAATAATAACGTTTATGGTGATGAGTGTTTCTTGTTTCATGCCCAGTGTATCTCAGTTCAGTTTCCAACACAAGACTGATCCAGCACGGCGAGGCCCCAGCGGCCCTGATACAGTTTCTCCACTGACATCTTGTGTTTTATGGTTTTTACATCCTGGAAGACGTTTGTCAACCAGCTGAATGTAGTTTGTTGCTCTGCAGTTGCCAAAGAAATTCTCAGTGACGTCCCTGAATGATCTCCAGCTGGTTTTCTCCAGTCGCGCTAACTGATCATTGGACCGGTTCTCTGGACCCTGAAAATGTCTTGCCGTTCATTTTTCTTGGAAACGTCTCTCACAAATAATGAAAAACCTTCATCTTCCTTGTTTATCACTTTCGGGAAAGTTTTCATCAGCCCAGTTTTACTCGACGATATCTTTGTTGGGACAGCATGTGAGTTACGTGTTTCTCTTCTGGAAATTTCCCAAATATAACAACAGTTCCTGGCATATCTAAATACAAGAGTCGTTTAAGTCAAAGTGGGACTTTTATTTGTACAGAATAGCAGAACACAGTTCTGAGTGTAAAAACTCCCTTTATGTCTCTATAAAATCCCCTGACACACTGAGGCTCTTATCCCAGTGTGTCACGAGTGCTCGGACGCCATCAATGTAGAAAGTTATGTCAGTACGCCGGAGCCGTGATCGACTGTCTGTCTGATTCACATCTGGGGAATGACTTTTCCAAACATGTGGAAATGTCTTGGATTGAGATCAGGACCGTACGGGGGGCGTGGCAGTAACTCCCAGCCGTGTTCCTGTGTACAGTTCACACACACAGGTGCATCTTCTGTAAATATCAGCTCCTTTTAAGTCTTCATTCACAAGAAGTTCCACCCCCGTTTTACTTTGACGCCCCTCAAACTTTTAGACTTCAACAGATGTTCCGGTTGTACCTGGCGTACCAGACGTGATTCAACAACCGTTCCATGTTGCAGTTCTTGTTCGTTTCTTTACTTGTGTACAGTAAATCAGGTATTGAAGTGTGTGTGCAAAGCCGGTGTTTAATAGGAACGCCTTGAGGTTTAACACCAGTGCCCAAACTGTACCAGTTACACAAACGTTAAGCAGCCTGTCCTGACTGTGTGCCTGTGTTATCTTGAAATTTCCTTCGGCACCAATAAACTAAACATATAAAGTCATTTTTCATACAGTCTGTGAGTGACAACATCAAACCATCAGAAGCTGGTGAATATCCATAACTAACTACAATTTAATGTCACCATTGTTCAGATAGTTATTGTACATCTGTTATTGTTGTTGATATATGATATTCTCTAATATGTAATATGTTTATGATGTTTATATATGTTCATACATTCAGATTAATGTTATTTATAATGTAATTAAAGTTCTGTAATTACTTGGACAATTTCGTTTTTCCTTTTGTTAACATTCACGTCAATAAAGCTGAACTGAACTTAAGCTGTGCCTCAATTCAGCAAATATCACTTAAGAAACATGCAAGTTCAACCCCCCCTCCCCCACCCCACAATGCAATTTCTCCTGTACTTTAAGATTTTAAAGATCTTAAAATGTTTAAACTTTTTTTATTATCTTATTTTTACACTGAACAACAAAAAAAAAAACTGAGCAAAAAGAAATTTTTCTTTAAACAAGTGAAATGATCTGTCCATGCAACAAGACGTTTTCAAGATACGAGATAATTAATCTCATATGTCCGAGTCTAAGATTTAAGATCTTGTCAAGCAGAGAAAAGATTTATAAGATTTAAAATCTTTTCATTTGGCAGAGCACACATGTGCCTCTCGGATGTGTTTGATTTCAGCACTACATCCTCACTGTGTCCTTAACTCCACTCTGGATACAGCTCTACAGGAGGTCAGCAGCCTGCACGCTTTCTAATGAATTCGTGCATATAATCATCGCACATGTCGCGTAATCATCACGGTGACATTCTCCAGACTGCAGCGACGTCACAAGAAAGACCCGCTCTCAACTTTCTTATCCGGTCCACATGCTGCTCTGGAATGAAGACGATGAACTCATATGAATGCGACTGCCAAAAACAATGTCGCACAATAATGAGGCCATATCTCAGGCGGGACATGGAGCAGAACTGGAGAGACATGTGTTTAGCGGCTAGTCATATTAGAGACGTTTTTAGCCCAGAGTCTGAATGATGTCTGTTCTCATTTCACTCCAAAAACTGACCTTCAATTCACACTAACCAGTCACAAGGCACTTGAGATGCTTAGAATTTGTCATCTCCTGTCACGTGCTACAATTTTCAGATTGAATTAGCAAAGAACGATGACTGTGCTACTGTAGCTCCAGAAACTCTCCAGAAGAACCATGAATTCTCCTAAAACGTTGTTTTTGTTCTCTATTCACTTTCACATGGACTTTCATTTCCTCTCAAGGAGAGGAACTTTGTAGGAACTAGTTGTTCCTCTAATGTTGGGAACAGTGACCTAAAAAAAGATGAACTAGAACACGTACACCATAAGACTCGCCTGTGAACACAATCATCACACAACAAGTCAAGATCATCTTTATTCCAACGTCACTTAAATTCTCTTTGTTATTTTTGAATGTAGAGTAAATTTTGGCCTGAAAGTTTCTATTGTGTGTGTGTGTGTGTGTGTGTGTGTGTGCTCAAAACATACCTGACACTTCACCAGATTTCTATGAATGTGAGTGTTTTAAGGTGAAAGTCAGAAACTAAACTCCATCACTAGACTACGAGGCTGAAAGTGTGCATGAGTGCGTCTGATCTCGGATCCCTGATTGCCTGATGTGTGTGTGTATTTCTGAGTGTTTGCGTGGTTGCTTGTATGTTTGTGTCGGGTGTGGTCGGCGACGGTTAACGCTTGCCCACCGCATAGGAGCTCCGGGTAAATTACTGCCTCTGTGTCGTTTCAGCTACTGCAAATAGCAAAGCCACGGCTGTGGTAAACACTCTAGGCGAGGCTTCATTAAAATAGAACGGAGAATGTGGAAAGAAAGAATGAGAAAGTGGGTTATGAGAGAATGGTGAATGGTTTAGTGGTCAAAGGGTTCGAAAAGGGAATCGAGTGAGCGATTTGTTTAAGAGATATTCTGCGGGAGTGAAGAAGAAAGATCAGCAGTGGAAGCTTTTCTCTTGAGGTATCTGTTAGAGTTAAAGACTTTAAACCACTTGGGCTTGATTTAAAAGCCTCAATCACTCCGAAGACAAACTTCTGCCTTGTTCACAAAAGTGTTAAAGTGCAGTAATGTCTAGCTCTCGGTGATGTTATAGTCTGAGGGATGGAGTTTAGATCAGACTTAGATCAGACTCGGAAATGCTTGCAAATGAAGTTGCAGTCTGAGACCGAGGCTTTTACCGCTAATTACATAACTAGTTAATATACAGTAGCTAATATCACCTGAAAATAATCCATAAATGAAAGCGTAAAAGGTAAACGATACACTTGACTTGACTTGATTGACAAAAAGTAAATGTAACAGAATAAATGTAGATGCAGCTGGATGGACTTTGTATACAAGCATGACCAAATGTGTGACTGTAGGTGATGCTTGTCTAAACCTTTCGTTCCATGATGGATAACTAGTCCTGTATGTTGTGGTTTTTACAAGATCACATAATCTCTGTGGGTTAGTACGGTCCATCAGGGACAAGTGCTCCACCATTACATCTTCATAACTACAGAGACAAGCTCACTCCTCATGCGTCTTGGATCCCGAACATCAGATGTAGTGTAGTAGAGTAGTCGGACACATCCAGCTGCCATGTGCAGTAAAGGCGAGCAAAGGCTTCAGACAATTATGCAAGCTGGACATCGTCTCTGCACGACGTTCTGTATGCTGAGGGCTCAAAGGACTGAATTAGATGAGGACGATGAGAGAAAACGTTCAGTCCTGGTTTTAAAAGCAGGTCCTGGTGTTGGGTATCGCGAAGGTATTTTCTAGTCAAGATTGCAAGATTTAGTTCTAGAAAGTTTACAGTAATGACGTAGGCAGGGGTGCTGAAAAACAGTTATTTACTCTGGTACATTTATTTACCTCTTAAAATATTTTTTTGTAATTGTTGGAATTATTCTAGCTTGGCTTGTGTACAACTTTAAATAAAATCCTCTTAGAGATCTGATAACATTAGCTTCTATAATCCATTCACGCACTTGTCGTCTGTACCACTTTGTCCTGTATTCAGGGTCGCAGGGGGCCTGGGTCCTATCCCAGGAGACTCACAGTAGGGCACGAGGCATGGTACACCCTGGACAGGGTACTAATCTATAGCAGGGCACACACTCATACACACACTATGGGCATTTTGGGAACACCAATTAGCCTAATTTGCAGGTTTTGGGACTGTGGGAGAAAACTGAAGCACACAGGGACGGGAATCGAACCTGGACCCTGGAGGTGCAAAGTGACAATGCTAATCACTACACCACTGTGCCACCTAGTTACTAGACATTAAATGGAAACTATTCGTCTTCAATAAGACATGTCTGAAGAAATATAGTCATCAAAACCGGACCTTTGTCCGTCAGGTGACGGTATACTGCTGATCCAGGTCCTGAGATGTTGATGTTTCTCTGGTGATACATCCTGCTATGAATGGGTTTTTTTGTCTCCCCAGTGTAGAGCTCTGAACATTCCTTACTGCATTGGACAGTGTATATTATATTGCTCTTCTCATGTCTTTGGGGTGGACAGATCTCTGTCTTAGCATCTGCAGATAACCCTCAAGGTCTGCAGCGATCCTAAGTGGGCCTTCAAAATTATCTAACTATAGGACGACTGTGAGCTGAGACCCCTAAATGTAATCATCCCATATATTGCTGGAGTGTCAGAGAAGCTAAAACGGATTTTGTTAAACATCGCATGCCAAGTATTATTTTCATCAACTTGAAATAATAATAATTACTGATTAAATTAAAGCTCATCATCTTAATTTTTATCTTTACATTTTTTTTAGTATTTAATATTTTTAGAATAGAAATATTCATAACCTCCACCGGTGACTAGCATGGGCTAACTGTACAGGATTTCTAAGAGTTTTTTTAGTAGTCATACATGGAAATATTATTTAAATATTTAGCAGAATAAGAACACATATGGAAGTCATTGCTACTTTTTATGAATATATGTTTGTCTTTCTTATAAGTGTCCATCTCCTATGAGTTAGAAAAAGCATCTAAATCAGCTTATCTCCGTCCTCCATGTTGTGACGTCATAGTTAGCTGAGATCTTACGTAAGCTCCCGAGGCCCTCGAGTCGAACCTGCATTCACCTTACCTCATAAACGGGAGTGACGCCATTCTTCACCTTTGCCCAGACACTTTCGTGTTTGTCTCCTGTTACAATAAGCTAACGGAACTGAACGGAAAGTTTACATCAGAACAACAAACTATAGAGTCAGTGCTGTAGATTTAACAAGGCTGCAGGTTGACAGATCTAGAGCTAATATTTACGTATTTTAAACAAAGTATAATTTGTTTATAGGTGACGTCCTGCTGAAGTTGTGAGCAGCCATTAGCTGAAATTCTGAAATTCTGAAATTATGAGCTGGATACTTTTTTAAATCCATAGCCACGTGTCTCGGTCCAAGACAGTTACGTGACAGAAGGCAGTTTTATACGTCTGTCTCTAATCTTTATCTGGCAATTTAAACCAGAACCACATGCCAGTTGCTATTTCAAGTCTTTAGCTTAATGATTTAATACTTTATTTACCATAAGAAAGGCTTCTCTGTACTCTGTATTTATTTTCATTTTTTTTTTCATTAACACTCATTATCTTTAATAAGCTGCATCCTGAAGCAACATTGTTTAAGTAGTGCGTATGAGGCAGGAAGCTGTACAAACTGCACAGCTAAACCACAAACCAGCCACACATTCACTGCACCACCTTTCAGTTTTAGCACCTTTAATTATAACCTCTCGTTTCTTTTTAAACACTTAAGATTAAACACGCCTGTGGCGGGTCATGAAGTGTGTTGGAAAGTGGATTTTAGCAGGTGTTGATCAGATGCTGAGGAAGTGGATCAGCTTCACGTGAGGGAGTGAATCGGGGCGTTTCCTCCACTTTGGTTGGAACTGTTAATTAAGATCCAGATTAAGAATCAAAGAAAACCCCAAAGTGGCACTGTGACCGTTCCCAAACACTCTAAATGACTTCCCGCGTTTTGGAAAAGTTTTGTGGCTTCTCCGACAGGTTATTTGTTATCTGCCAGTTTCGCAGTCTCTTGGAAACCATTTTAAACTTGAACAGATGAAGGACTTGCTACCCACATAGGATATAAAATACTTATAATCTTGGTGGCTAGCTTTAGCCAGCTAACTACACTGTAAACCCGATTAAGTTGGCAAAACTCTAAATATTTGAGGTAATCAGTTACAAGTAATGATGTTTCCAATTTTAAGTAAACAGAACTATCAGTTTCTGAGTTTGTTGAACTTGTGCAAATCAAAAAACTTTTTTTGCCAGCCCAGGAATCAAACCCTGGCGTTCGACATGGCAGGCGAAACACTTACCACTGCACCACAAGTGCTCTATAGATTTGGTGTTTTTGGAAGTTTTACTTAAGTTATTGTTACTTAAGAACTTACGATTACAAAAAATATCAAATTTGTTCAGCTAACTTGAAAAGTGTCATTTCTACAAACTCATAAATGCCAAAAGGTTCTGAATACTCAGAAAGGTCTATTAATTTGATCTAATTACAATTATTTAAGTTAACAGTATTTAATGTGTTTACTTACTTTGAGCATTAGGGTTTACAGTGTACAGATAGCAATTTTTTTGCGATGTTTTTGGGTCCTCCAATTAAAAGAGTGACCAATGTACAAACAAAACATTTCTTTTATGTATACAGATGATAGAAAAATTCTCTCAGAAATTATGTAAAGGCTATTAATATCAGCTAGATGACTAACATTAGTAGTTAAAATGATCTGTCTTGCATGATCACCATGAATGTAAACATTTGAAAATATTATAAATATCATATGTAGATGACACCTAACTAGCATTAACATTACATCAAAAATCACATCAATTTAGCTCCAGTTAAGCTAACTGTCTCTCAAGGGGTGCGATCACAAATATTTATACAGATATAAACATTTAACATAAAACATACTTGGATCTGGTCAGTTGGTCATCTGACTAGTATGATTAGTAAAGATTGAACTTTTTACTTATTTTCTCAGAATTGTTAATTAGCTACATAGGTGGCTTCAACAAAAAAGGAATCATGCCAAGTTAGGTGTTTGTAGTTAGCTAGTTGGCTTATTAATATGGCACATTAATATTGAGCATTTTAGCTTATGTTTTCATAAATCATGTGAAAAAACACATTCTTGTCATTCAGGCCATCTGTCAATGAGCAGCTATAATAATTGTTAAATAAAAATTATGACTATATGATTGCTAGTGCTAGGGATAACTCCATGCTAGTTCTAGGGGTAAATATTGTTTACAAAAATATTGCAATTCTCAGCTACTGTAGCTAGCATAGGCAGTGTGATAATTATGAACAATATGAATGTGAAATCAGGCGGCCACACAAAAAGAAAAACACAGAAGGTTACGTTTTAGTATTATTTAACTTTATAGATCTTTCAAAATGTCAACATAAATAAATTCCAACAACAATTTATAAAATAAAATAAGAAAATGGAAGTCATTTTGAATTTATTAAATAAAAATAATAGCTGTGCTCCAATACCATTTTTAACACACCATTTTTTTAAATTCTGACGATGGCTAGTAACCAATCACTTGGTGAACCACCTAATTAGCATGTTTCAATACTCCAGCCTCTTAATTGATACTGTAAATGTGCAAGCTAGCAATTGTGTAAGCTCACTATTAATATAAATGCATAGCATTTTATCGATTTAACAATAAAGTTTTTATTGAGATGGCTTGCCTTGTAGCGAAGCAGATAATTAGCATGCTTTGTAAACTTTTAAGTGACAGCTGATTGTCAGCCAAAATCATTTTATTGTACTAGCTTGTTAGAAAGCTACCTGATTAGCAAACTGAAGTCCTAAATCAACTATTTAGCATAGTAACTATTACCCAAACAGCTGTAGCTTGACATGAGAGATGTTGGGCTTCATAATTTTAGTTACCCAGCTAGCCTGCTAGTACCCAACCAGATGATTAGCATAATACTTCGCAAGCTAGCTAATTAGTGAATGTTGTTCATTAGTTTTCCATGTAAAAATTGATAAAAGTGTGCTATGTATTTATTATAATCTAGTTAATACCAAAGCTCATTTGTAAACCAGATGACAACCAAGACTGCTACCAAAAAAAAAAAAAAAAAAGCTATTTGGGAACCTGGATACAGACTATACATGCTAATTTGTAAACTTGTTTTATTTTTCTGTTGAGGGAAGAGTAATGCAGATGATTAGCAAGATAGCCGTCGGATCAGGTATGTAATAAACTGTAGCCATAGTAAACTTACAGTATTTGCAAGTTTTATTGATTGATTCCTTTAGCAGTAATTTTCAATGCATGTACTGCTAGCTAGTTAACATGCTATCATAAGAACAAACATATTAACCTAGTTAGTAATATAACTATTTAGCAATATAGTTGGCATATCAGCCTGTTGAAAACCTGTAACTACAGTATTGTAAGTAATTAGCAAAACAGGTGATTAGCATGTTTTAAGTGATTAGCATGTTACTCTTGTTGACTGTCTGAAATTCAAAGCTAAATTATCCTTGCTTAGCCCGATTGCTTTCATGTAATGGATATATTGAGTGCTAGTTTGTCAGCTTTTTCTTAGTTATTTACTTTTATCACCATGATGAGTGTTCGAACTGAGGCACACCGCAGATTTTTTTCACTGCAAGTGGCCAGTGGTGTGACTTAGTTTGCACACTCATCATAGTAATAAAAGTAAATAACCATGGCGAATGTTAAAAACAGAATTGGAAACCACAGCAGGATTTGGACACAAACATTTTCACACATTAACATCAGTTAAAAGTGTCGACAGAAGTTGTCTACAACTGAATTGACACATTTCTGCAAGCCAGCTGCAGAAGGAATGCCCCTAGTACACACGGTGTACACTCAAAACACACACAGACGAAATTCCCCCCAAAAACCCAGACAGTCAGCAAGCCAAAAGTGGAGAGAGAAAAAATGAAGATTTTTATGCACGAAACAGGCATATCCCTTGACCTCGCATGTACCATAGAGCATTCAGAGATCATACGTATCCAAATTCATGGAGAAGTTTAAGGTTAGCCGTTACCTTAGTGAACAAAATAATTAGCAAAATAGTCAGAAATTGACAGATATTATTAGCAAACGTATTACCCCAGCTATTTCCTGAGTCAGATAATCGCCCAGGCTATGATAATGAAACATGTGTTAGCATTCCAACAACTGAAAATGTTGCAAAGAACCACAATCAGCAGGTAGTCCAGTGGGATTGTGGGTAGTAAAGGAAACCAGCAAACCAAGAAGTGTGAATTTCATAATCAGTTGTTCAAGATGGATTTTTTTTCCTTTCAAGGAATACATCGCCCTTATCTGGCCACTAGCATACACATGCATTAGCATTCACGCTTTTGTTTGAACAGTTTTTGCTAACAGTATAAAGTTTTCCAAATGGCATTTAAAAAAAAAAAAAGATGGCCTACGCTACATGATATGTTTAATTTCATGAACAGGAAAAGCCACAGAAACAGTAAGATGATGTACATGATAATGAACAGTTAGTTTTTTTCAAATGCCTCCATGATATTTGTTAAAGTGATAGAGATTGTGGCTGCACGTTGGATCTTTCCACACTTGTCCTTGTTCTTGGCCAAATCTCCACAATAAATAAAATAATTTCTAAAATAAATGTCTTTGTAAAAAATTGGTTCCATGGTCATAAGAAAGGCCGGTCTTCTATCAAACTTATTGATTTGTCAGTCAGCATCTCTTCGCTTTCTGCGAACGTGTACCCAAACAAAGTCATGGTGGGGCCACAAACTTTCTGAACCATCTTCGCAAGTTTAAACGGCATACTGAACCTCCATTTTTCCACCTGCTGTGATGAGTTTTTCTGGGTGGAGTACACTCCGCTGGCCTTATCAGATGCTTGCGTATTCCTCAAGATCCACTCCTTCACTTGGTCAGTGAACGGGATGCCGGTAAACCGGTACATCTCAGCTGCTTTGAGCATAGGAAACATGGCGATGTCCTCGTAACGCACTAGCATGTATCGTCCACGCAACCACGGGGGCTGTTTGAGACCCACTTCAGCAGACATGCGGATGTTCTCACAGTTCCCTTTGAGCTTCCTTACTTCGTTGTCATTCTCAGGAATGTCTCCATCCATGGTCAACCCTTTCCAGTGTTCATATTTGTTTGCAAAAGCCACCATGCGGGACGCTAACATGGCTCTGGGATCACGAACCAGCTGGATAACCTTCAAATCCAATCGTGGATCTTCTGTTAATGACTGTAGCGTCTCTAGTTGCCGTATTCGTACAGACTTTATGGCATGATGCTCCTTCTCCAGACACGACTGAGACGCTAGCGTGAGGTTCAGTGGACCGCATCGCCGGTTACGGCAGTGGTAGGGCTCATAACCCTTCTTCACAAATGGCGTGCAGACAGGATCGCTACATAATGACTTGCTGGACTCGCGGCGAAACAGTCCTGTCGTTACATGATCCTTTGGTGGAGGCTCGATAAAGTTCTCCAGCATGGAGAAGTCACACAAGAAGAGCTGGCGGAGAACTTCGCGGTAAGCCTGCGTTAAAACCGTACCGTTGGTCCCTCCACCCTCCAGAGTTAGCATGCGTTCCACGTGCCAAAGAGGCTCGAACAGGTAGAACATGTTGGTGCCGTGTTGGTTAAAAAACTCGCCCACAAATGAGGAACCTGTGCGCGTCGTAGCCAGTAGCAGTATGTGTTTCCCCCCTTCGCTAGGCTCGGTGATGTTCTCCAAGCGCCATTTCATTTCCAGATAAGATGAGACGTCGAGATCAGACAGGACCAGGACACCAGAGGCATTCTGTCGGAGAGATTCCAAATACGATCTGCTGGTCTGGAGTGGAGTCTGAGGCGTCTGCTTCAGGGACAGCTTGTCCGAGACCCTTACAAAACAAAATCACAAGTCAGTACATAGTGTTATAATCTTGTTTTTTAATGGGTTTTGTAATATTATAGGCGAGATCATGAAAACTGAGCCCACTGGTATAATAGTGCACGTCATTTCAGTTTCTGCGATTATGAATGTGTATAAAAAGTCTGTTTTTTTTGCTTGAATTAAATGCTAAAGGAATCTCAGACATAAACACAATTGTTTTCTTAATCTATTCATGTTTAATATTTAATTGTCATATTAAAATATCACACACCTGTACACACAAACCATCTGTATGAGTAAACTGTACCGCAGTAAAATACCGACTGCAACAATGATGAGAAACAGATTCTGCTCTGTTAAGCCATGGGCTCTCCGTCTCCGAATCGGATTTTGCACGCACACAAAGACACGCACATTTAAGTTCACTCTCTAATTCAGCAACTGTTAGATTAAAATATTAGATTAAAATATCAGGAACTTTATTTCTAACCGCACCCTTTCTGTCATGCAACGGCATAATAGGCAATGAAACATTAATAAGTGGTAAGGGGATATCTATATCTAAAATAGGACGTGACCAATTTAAGGAGATATAGTGGAGTCTATGTGCAGGAATACTATGATCGTTACGGCACTCCAGTTCTCCCAGTATATCACAGGCTGTATTATGCAAATTAGTATGTGGTGATTCTGTGTATGTTGCAAATCTTTTATGCTTTTATGTTTACTGTTGTTTTGTATTTATTATAGTTTTCAGCAATGTGTCATGTATTAATTATATACAGCTATCCTTTTAATTTAATATGGTGGGTAATTCTGTTGTTATGAATTGTATCATGTTTAATGGGTCCATGTGTTCACATTCTATTGTGATAAGAAGGAAGTGCTTTTAATAACATTCGAGGGGCCGTGTTTACCTGTCGGACGGACCGCCACGTGTTAGAACTTATAAACCTACTGTATGCTTAGATCACCAGATTACTCACTGTACATTAAAAACGCAGCTGGACCAGGAAGTCTAAAATCATTTCAACATTCCATTCCATACCTGATATGAATAGTTATGTTTGTAGACCTGCTTTCATTTTAATTCAGTGTTTGTGTTGGAGTCTGATTGTTAAACTGAAATGTTAATATCTGCACTAACAGACTTTTCATCGCTTTCAGTGAGAAAAGAATCACAAAAATCTGTGTTGACAGAACAGAGGGAATAAAAAGCATTCAAGTCGCCTGGTTTTTAAATAAAATCAAAATGATAAAAAAAAAAATCTCATTTGTTTGAGTGCAAAAAAGGAAAAAGAATACATCACATTGTTCAGCAGCGGCCCGAATGTAATTCCACACAGCGGCAGGAACATTTAGCGCTACAGTGGTTGAATGTTGCAGTTAATCCACGAGAGAGATCTACTGTAAGCACCCCTAGCAGCCTAAATCAACATTTTATCCAACTCCAGTTTTAAATGAAATGCTCTCTACACAATCAGGATTTACATCTGGACATTTTGCTGCTCATGAAGAAAATCAGTAGAAGTTATTTTTGTTTACGTTCCTGTCGAATTAATTTTTCCGAAATCTAAACAAGCCAGGCTCTTCCTCAGGATGAAGGAATGGATGCGGGCGATTCGTGAACATATCGCTGTCAATCTTTGTTTGTTCACTGAGCTGCGTTTCCCCACTCACGAAAATAAACTCGTCCCTCTTTCATCGAGTCCTGATTAATAACCCCAGACCCAGTGCAAGGAAGTGGCCACGCCCAGACTCCCTCTCCACCCTGTGACCCAGTCTGATAAGCGTTCTAACGCACTCTTCAGGGATGTAGAGAGGAAGCCTTACTTGGAGATGATGTTGTTCTCCTTCTCGATGATGACGACGGCCACGATGAACACCAAGGAGATGGTGTACTTAATCTTCATTATTGTCTGTGATTAAATTCAGATGGTGGATCCGACATTCAGAAAACGGTCCTTTCAGCTCTCACACACTCTGCTTATTTCTGAAACACAGTGCACGCACACACACACACACACACACACACACACACACACACACACACACAGAAACCAAACACATTTTAGAGAAGTGCGACACACACAAGCCACCTGTTCTTCCTGTTGCAGCACCGTTCATCCTGCTTACTGATTCTGTGTGTGCATGTGTGTGTGTGTGTGTGTGTATACATGTGTACCAGGCGGGTATAAAAACTTTATCAACACCTTCTCACCAGTCTCTTTATGTGTCATGCCGAGTTTATGCGAAACACACTTAGAAATTAACGCACCCCATTACTGAGGCGGAGAATGTCTCTGATCAAATATTAAACCAAACCGATACGCCGCAGACTTTACACAGGAAGTGATGCGTTTAATCTGAACGATACAAACACCAGAGTCATCGGGGAGGTCGTTTCATCTTTTATAACTTCCTATCTAAACCACACAGCTGTGTTATTTCTGCATTCTTCATCAAACAGGACACGGCCGACTCGCTCAGATTCATCAACAAGAACTTATTTATAAACCTTCACTATTAAAATATGACTATTAATATATTAAAACATTGATAAAAATATATTTCATATAGCTATATATTGTATATACTGTATAAAATATTTTTATATAGTTTTTTCCTTTATTTTCATTAATTTATTCTTACATGTATACTGCAACAACACAAGATATTTCAATTCTGACACATTATTATTATTCTTATATTATTACTTTATAAATATTTTTCTTTATATCATATACAGCAGGTTTGTTTATGATTGTGTTTTATATAAGAAGGCTTACATCGCAAAACACAATAAACATAATGTTAACATCAGGTTATATTGCTCAGGCATGTAAAAAAAATATAATACAGTGGAACCTTGGATTACGCGCATAATTCGTTCTGGAAGTGGGCTCGTGTTCCAAAACACTCGTAAACCAAATCATCATTTCCCATAAGAAAATGCGTGAGCGCATACTAAGGGAATCACTACGATGAAGTAAAAAAAAAAAAAAAAAACAGGGGGGTGAAAAGGCGAAAGAGCATCTGCGGGTGTCAGGGTGATTTTTCCGATTAAAAAATTATTTAAAATCTTTGCTCGGTTTGTGGAACACTCGTAAACCACGTTACTCGCAATGCGAGGTTCCACTGTATGTGTATAACGAGACTTTCCTTCTTTAAGAAGCTTGAAATTGACCTGTTTGTTTCAGTGACAGACTGGAAAAATGATTCATTGGAAAAATGCAACACAACATACAGATCTAATCACGTCGCTTCTTTCTATCACATGATCAGTGAAGCAGAACTGCCAGCTGCACAGAAAATCACAGCCACTGTGGATGAACTATAAATGCGTTTAATAGACTTTTATAGCGTTTTGCAAAAATGATACAAAATATATCTTTTTAATGATACAAAATCTCATTTTTAGATTATTAATACTTTATATTGTCTGAAGTATTAACATTTTATTATTAAAATATATTTAATATCTTGATATAAAAACAATAAT
>QMIH01000233.1:208688-233688 GCA_003987875.1 Clarias batrachus
ATAAAATGGCAGAAAATTATTATTTACAGTATATTTACTTCAGGACTATATTGACATGCAGCTACTATTACCAAATATTTGATAAATAAACGTGAATCTGAATTAAGGTGTGGAATCTCCTCTTAACTGTTGGTCTTAAAAGTCTCTCCAGAAGGAATCTGTCACGTCAACTTTAAACAATTCCAACAAATGAGGAACAAACACAGTTTATTTAAACACAGTTCAGTTGAAGGTTAAAGGTTAGGGGTGAGAAGGAGTCCAAATCCCCCAGAAAGGGCGAAGTGTTTAGGTTCACACATGAACGCTATATCAGTGTCTCTGGAGCAATGGGGTCTGATTAAAGGAGGCACAGTTTCGCATAAAGCGCTTAAGATCTCGTGTGTCCTTAAGAGTTTTAGTGAAGTAAAAGCATCAAAACACCATCATGGCCACTTCACCAAACCGAGATAAAATAATAGATATGACTAAAATTAGTTGAGATAAAAGCACAAAGCTTTGGGTTCTGTGTAGAATCAGAGGTGGAGGGCTGATTCAATCCGATTCTATTTTTAAGCATATTTCTTAAAAGCTTTTATTTTTCTTATTAAAGAAGCAAATTTTTCTTATTATTGTCCTGTCTCGTACAAAGCGACAAATGTTGTTTCCTGCAGATCCTCCAGTCCAGTAGGTGGCAGTATTGCATTAACTCAAAAATTGGAAACGCTTGCAAAAACACAGAAGATGGGAGATGAAGGCAGTTTTTATTATTAATTTTTTTTAACAATTCATCAGTTTTAAAGTATTTAACATTCGAAAGTTAACATAAATGACATGCGTCACACAGATCTATTATTAACTGAAAGGTTGTGAGGATAATTTCCAAAAATTTACTAAAAAACCACAAAAACAATGAGGCGTCCCTGAGGCATGTTGGAGCAAACTTGTAAGAAAAGTGGAGTCTCTGGTCTGACGGCCTCGACTCAAAGCCCCCCCCCTCGTGTGTGTGTGTGTGTGTGTGTGTGTGTGTGTGTGTGTGTGTGTGTGTGTGTGTGTTTGTGTATGTGATAGAAACCCAACACTGAAAACACTCGGGAGCATGATGGTGGTAGCGTCACATTCTCCAAACTCAGGGAAACTGCAGCGTTGTCAGGACCATCATGTTCTCTGCGGAAGGGACGGTGACAAGTACAGGAACATGATAGAAGACATAAGATTAGGGGCGGAGCTTAACTGTCCAGCAGGATGATGTTGCTATGGATACCGTAAGGCCTCCTGTAGGAGCTACTCAGATATATAGAAATAATTAGGGGTTTTTTTTCTTTCTTTTTTTTTTCAAAGTCTACCCTGCACTACGAAAAAAACATCAGAGCATTTACCCTCGAGAGTTTCCAGGAAAAGAGTAAAATAAAATAATTCTATTATATATTTATCTCAATTACACAAGGTGCTATTTACAAAACTATTTGGTTTGCCGTTCCTTAAAAAACCTCAGTGTCAGCGCCGTGGAAAGGTAATTAAGCTAATTTCTTTGCTGAATTTAGTGTGTGTGTGTGTGTGTGTGTGTGTGTGTGTGTGTGTGTGTATACAGTCTCTGTTTGAGACCTTCTTGTGGAAATTTCCGGCGCAGGTTTGTGTACCCTCACGCTGGGATGAGAACCTTACACAGCGAGGCTTTGACTTTTCTTCCTGTCCTGAGAGAACATGCCAAACAGCACCTGTGTCAAACACACACACACACACACACACACACACACCCACACACACACACACACCCACACACACACACACACACACACACACACACAGAGGTCTTCTACCAAGTCTCGTTCCTCAGAGCCAGGAGCAAAAATACACCTTAATCGCCGTTTAAGGAAAATTCCGTCTGGCCTGGAGGCGTAAAAGGCCGTTATCTTGTGCAGCTCTCGTCATGATTAGGGCGCGGTCTGTGCGCAGTGTGGCTCTGAAATCGGCACGTAGCTCCCGCTCGCACGTCTCCGTAGAGCTTCTTTTGATTAGAATAAGAATTCACTTCCTATATTTCTAATACGTGTTATCACAGGAGGTGTAAAGTCCAATTTCGACATTTTCTCAAAAATGTTCAGCAAGAAAATCCTCACCATTAGCCATTCTCCTCCATCAGTGCCTGAGGAACCTGGAGGCATTTACATCCTCTACCACATTTACATCACACACTCCCAAGTGTTTATCAGACAAGTTAGTTCCAGAAGAGCAGTTTTAAAGAGTCGACCCACACTGTTTTATCGATTAGTCAATTTAATGTATTAATTCAGAATCGATTAATTCGTTCTCTGGAGCGCTCGTCCTGTAAACAAAGCCGATCCATCACAGGGCACACACTCACACACACACACTCACACACACTCACACACACTCACACACACTCACACACACTCACACACACTCACACACACTCACACACACTCACACACACTCACACACACTCACACACACTCACACACACTCACACACACTCACACACACTCACACACACTCACACACACTCACACACACTCACACACACTCACACACTCACACACTCACACACTACAGGCTGTTTGGGAACGCATGCGTAATTTATGGCTAATCTGCACATCTTTATATTTTAAGGACTGTGGGAGGAAACCCAGCCAGCACGGGGAGAACATGCAAACTCCACACACACAGACGGGAATCGAACCTGGAACTCGGTGGTACGAGGCCACAGTTCTAACCACTTCATTACTGTACCGCTTTATAATCTGGTCTTTTTTTTTCTTCATTTGCATAATTTACAATTCAAATGTTAAAAACTCTAAAACTGATGAACTTATTTTGTAGAAAATACAGAGTGCTTACTTGCATTTGTGGAGTGTAATTTCTTCTTCTTTTAAATTTATGGACTATTCGTATAATACCGCCACCTACTGGACTGGAGTACAGAGCGGAAGATTGGCAAGAAAAAAAAATTATGCTCCATACATGTCATGACATTTGAATAATCAACAACACAACGTACACAATGTACACGACGTGTCTGTTTATTAGACAGGTTTCTAATTCGCCAAGATGTTTGGTCTGAAATATCGCTGCTTGAGATAAAACAGACAATAAACATCAATGCTAATGAATTGAAACGAATTGAAAACAGCACCGCCAAAAAATCTAAACTGACTGAATCGACTGAGCACTAAACTGCGTAAATAACAAGGTGAGAACAGATGATCAGCCTAACACAAAAGGATTTTTACAACAGCATTAATTTCAGGTGAGTATAAATATTAACTAAAGTGCTATCTAGCTAAAGTGTAGCTGAATATTAGCTAAATATTTAATCAGTTTTATCTCAGATTATGTCCGTATTTTATATGCAGATGTCAATCAACTCATTAGAGAATATTCTATAACTACAGGAAAGTTTGAACCTCCAGCTTCTTATCGAGAGCAGGTTACTGTACTGAATCTACTGGAGTGGAATATAAAAGCATATAAAACAGTAAACTCTCTCCCAGTCCTCTATAAACCAACCAGACTGTACGTTCGTAATTATACAGACAAACCTCAGGGACGCCCTTTCCACCCAAACCTCATTTAAAAATAACTCTCATGGGCGTCTCGACCCGGCAAGGCCGTCCGTATCTCACTTTAGAAGCAACGTTTACCCGAAAAACCTCAGCATAAACCCGAAAAACCTCAGCATAACCATCGTGAATCAAAGTCAACACGGACAAAAATGTGGTCAGAGAAATGTACTCTCAGAAATTAAAGCGATTCGCTTCCTTTCTGTGTGAATCTAACAGCCTGATTTCATTCACTGAATCAGAGTCAATTCTACGAATCAGTGAATCATTAAGTTCAATCATGACCAAGATTCTTGTTTGCTCATTCAATCAGTGTTTGAGCCAGTGAGCCATTTGATTCATTCAGACCTGGCTAAGACTCACTCACTCGCTCCTCTCTCCGTCTCGGGATGAATCAGTGAATTATTCGGTCACAATCCTGATTCCCTCTGCTCTCGTTGAATCATGAACCAATGAATCATTCGGTTATTTATCACTGATTCCACCAGTGAGTTATTAATTCAGCAAATCATTTCAAATGCCTGAGGTTTGCTCCTCTCTGACTCAGGAGGTCAGGATATGAATCATGGAATCATCCGATCATGTCTGAGAATCTTTCGGTCAATTACAACAATGACTCCTGTCTCATTCAACAGATCGGTATTTAATTCAATCTTTTGACTTGGAACTGACATTACTTCCTCTCCTCTCACTCAGCAGGTTATGAATCAGTGAATCGTTTGCTCGTACCTCTCTTACAGAGTGATAGTTAGAGCATTGAATCATTGACCATGAGTCTCTTTTTGTTCAGTGAATCAGTGTGACATTGAGACCAAAACATGGTGTCGGTGTTAAAAGTGTCTCACCTGGGTGAAAAAGTGAATTCTCAGACCGGACCATCTAACACCATTTTTAATGATACTTAATCCTTCTTATCTCCCGATCTATGCTTCATTTTTTATATATATATATATATATATATATATAAATATGCAAACATTAATATTTTCATCAAATTAAAAGAAATAAATTTGCTAAATACAATTTGATGCCCTTTTATAGCGTCCATAACGTTTTTCTTAAATTCTTAATCGTGCTTCAGATGAAACGGCCAAATTAGATTTCACATGAAAAAAACATAAACCTGAAAAAGTGTATTATTATAAAATGCTAAATTGTCAAGAGATTGCAGTATGAATTCAATTCAATTCGATTTCATTTGTAGAGCGCTTTTAACAATTGTCGCAAAGCAGCTTCACACAATAAAATGAATGATTGAAATGTGTATGAGATGTGAGTGTGTGTGAATCAGAATGATCAGATGGTCCCTGATGAACGAGTCAAGGGCGACGGTGCTGAGGGAAAAACTGGAACCGGACTCAACAGGGAACCCCTCCTCATCTGGGTGATAATATGACATGGTTACTGACACTACAGAATTTTTTTGCCTTTTAAGCTTTTACCAAAAAACTATTTAAGCGACAAATTTACAGGCCATATACTTCTAGAAGCTTCCACTGATTTTAGTATCACTGTTTTATCACAATTTCAATCACACACACTCAAAGAAATTAGTGATTTTAATCATTTGCATTTTAAATGTGTATTGTTTGAAGGCATTTTATAATATCATCTCTCCAAAACGTCTGAAGTTAGCAACTTTAAATTTTTAGGGAAGTGAGATCAGTCACTTCCATGTTACACTTCAGAAGTAGCTTCTTTGGCTCACACACATTTTCTGTATGACATGTATAACATACTGTATGTTTAACACATACGATAAATAATAAGATCAGCACAGTTTTACTGTGTTTTGCATGTGTGTGATTTTCAAACCCACAACCCTGAAGGTGACGGTGCTTATGTTCAAAGAATCATGAATCATGAATCAGTGAATCATTTGCTTGAATGCGTTGAATCCCAAAACTCAGTCTGACTCACAGCAGCTTTCTTAAAGCAGTTTTAATGAAGTACAAAGACAAACCTGGATTCAAAGTGTTTTTGGACTGAAGCCTAGACGCCATTTTGTTTCCATACCTGTGATTAATTTGAACTCTACCACTTAAAGAATTATTAACTAACATCTCAAACCCCTACTGAGTTATCTCATATGGAGTATATACATTTACACACACACACACACATGTAGCTTGTGTGTTAGCCAGTTCGTGACTCACTTTTGTCCAGATGTGCTGCTCCTGTCTCTACGCCCCTGCCGAGTCCGCCGGGAACGTCCACACTTCATCCGAGAGTTCCTATTGTTTAAAAACAGTGACATATTTTTCATAGACATGACCATACTGGAAGATAAAAATGTTGCGCAATGCCAATTTAAAACCAGTTTTTGCTGCTGTAACATGCGCACACACACACACACATACACACACACACACACACACACACACACTTGCACACACAAACACATGCACAGGAAACAAGCTGCAGCAGCAGCAGCATCACCAGAACATCACAAGCGTCTGATAACCTCTGAACCACAGACCTTGAAGAGAGGTTCTAATGTCTGTCTGCTCATATACCCGATTTAGATACGTGAAGTGGGTGGAGCTTAAATCCTCTGCAGATAACATGAATTCTATATTGAAAAGCATGAAATAAACACAGACGCAAACGGCCTCCTGTTTCTGCTCAAACAGACGAAGCCTTTACGATTCTTTGCGTCTTTTATTCCTCCAGCTGCCTCGTGGAAACTCTCACTGCGGTGTTTATGAGGCTGTTCAGGAGTGTGTGTGTGTGTGTGTGTGTGTGCAAGAGAGAGAGAGAGAGATGATTATATAGCACTCTAACGACTCGGGGATATACACACACCACCTGCACTGTGTGTGTGTGTGTGTGTGTGTGTGGGTGTGTGTGTGTGTGTGTGTGTGTGTGTGCGTGCGGTCTGGAGATGACTGAAACTTTCCTGTCTTTTAATTTAGCATCCTGCGATCACGTGATCAGGTCCTCTATTACTGTGAGCAGGTTTAAACGCATTATTGTTTACAATGTGGTTTAATCAAAGCGCTGTAATGTGGGTCTTCAGACTCGTCCAGACATAACAACTGACCCGCTGTCCTCTCATTGGTCACTGTGTGTCTGGAAATCACTACGTCTTCACGCATAACACTGAGTTTATCCGTACTGAACAGGCACGTGGGTGAAGATTGTGGGTGCTAAGAGTTTTAGTGCTTCATCTCGAGCATTATAAAGCTGCAGAAAGCGCTCACTCTGCTCACTCTGCTCACTCTGCTCTCGCTGCTGGCGTAAACCACAGGTCTTAAAGCCACAGACTAACCGAAGGTTAAAAAGGGTGTATTAGAGAAGTGATGCTTTAAGGGAAGTTCATGTGGCAGCTTATACATAATAAATAAGCATAGCCACGCCCCCTACAACACACACACTTGATCAGAACAATGAGTGTGAGCAGAGTGTTGTTAGCAGGTTATTAACAGATCACATACCTACAGTTTAAAACACAACAATTAAAAATATCCTAATGAGTCCGAGAAGCTTCAAGGGGTTTTAGGGAAGCTACTGAGGTCCTAATGTTATGTTCTGTTGTGGTCATGTGACCTAGTGACAGTCAGGCTCAGTTTGCTTGTCTTTCACATTAAAAGAGTTCCTGGCAGGCCGGCGTTTCAGTCATGGCTCTGGTGTACTGAGAGCACTAGTGACACACTGGGAGAAGTGCATTAGTGTAGCAGGGGATTAGATAGAGGAATAAGGGGAGTGTTTACTCTCATAACTGTGTTCTGTTATTCTCTACTGTTATCACAAGTCTCTCTTTGACTCAGACATGTAGGATTAGGGAAAACAAGTTTCCGGAAGCTGCGAAGCTCTCCCACTGACCGGTAATCCGTCCGCTTTACCGCGTGACTAACCATGATTCGTGCAGTTGTAGCAAAAATCATCAAAGTGGAATCTAATTAGCAGTCTGGCGGCTCCTCGTTTCGTTCCTCTCTAGTGATCTTTCGGGGTTTTCCCTCGCCACTCCCTCGTGCTTCGTTAGACGTTGGCACTCGAGTTCCTACAAAGCTGTTTTCCAAAGTCATAAAAATGTTCAGCTATACAATATACTGTATAATATGATGCATAGAATAGACAGAGATTATGGTGCAGAGCTTCTCGGTAAATAAGTCTACACTGTTAGAACATTTATTTGGTTCTGGAAAGCGAGGAGCTCTTAAATTTCCAATGAACCTTTTTTTCCCGCCCAAGCGTGTATTTATTAACTGTGGCACAAACTCCAAATGAGTGCTAATTTCATTCTGTTTGTATCTGCGCGAGTTCACCCGGTCATCATTGTAACATTCCATTAGGCTGTTTTTGCTATTTTGTGCTGATAAGAGCTTAATATCTCGTGAACAGGAACGTTTCATGATTCATAAAAGCATGGAGTGCTGAAAAACTCTTGCGCTACACAGTTGTTTATATATCTCAAATATAAAGACATAATGGATGCTTTGTGAGTCTAGCAGTTTTCATTAGCACGCGCAGTGCGGTGATTTCGTTCACTTGCGTTTTGAAATTCATGAGCCGCGTTACCTTCCTGAAGCCTTCGCTCTCATTTCGGTGGCGAACATCTGCAATGCGAAACGCTGCCCCTGGGAGAGACGGCACAAATTAACCTTTCTATAAGAGGGGCCACAATGGAGCCAGTGAGTGTGAGAGAGGAAATAATGTGGCACGGCGGGGGCAGGGAGCCGGATCGACAGAGAGAGAGAGAGAGAGAGAGAGAGAGACAGAGAGAGAGAGAGAGACAGAGAGAGAGACAGAGAGAGAGATAGAGAGAGAGGGAGAGAGAGAGAGAGAGAGAGACAGAGAGAAGGAGAGACAAAGAGAGACAGAGAGAGAGAGACAGAGACAGAGAGAGAGGGAGAGAGAGAGAGAGAGAGACAGAGAGAAGGAGAGACAAAGAGAGACAGAGAGAGAGAGAGAGACAGAGAGAGAGAGAGAAGGAGAGACAGAGAGAGAGAGAGAGAGAGAGAAGGAGAGGTGTGGGTTGAATAGCATTCGTTCCACTGAAATAGATTGTTCTCTGTGCTGGAGATAAATGTGCGAGCTGCGGGTCTGTAGCGATAAACATGATCACGTCCTCCGTCTGTGCTGAACAGAACACAGAACAAACAACTTTTGCTGTGGTTAAGACGAACTGATTATAGAGGGTAGAATATAGATACGTCCAGGAACTCAGTGTGTACTCAGTCTGATAACTGATTCTGTCTAAATAGGGCCGCACAAAGCAGCCAATTGGTTTTATTACTTATTTGACCTCATAAAGTGAGAGAATAAACGCAATCTTAATAATAATATATAAATAATAAAATTAAGTTGGTACTCAAAACCGCTCACATGTCAGAAAGAAAGATTGCGCTCTTTTCTAAACCCAACAATTCTAAGGAACAGTTTAACTTCTAGTATTTATTTTATATGCTACATCTGATTCATACGAGATCTCTATCTTTAAATCATAATTTAAATATCTGTTTATGCCTGCCACGTGATGGAGCCCTAAATGTTTTGTGTCCAAAACACAGTAACAAATTAGGGCTTTTTGATTTTTGTTTAACAAAACCTTCTGTACATTTTCACCATTTGTTTGTCGAGTCATTTCTTCGCTCATCACAGACTTCACCACATCACATCTGCTGTTACTCTTAATTTCCCCCGTGTATGGAGACATTCAGCCTCTGTGTAGAGCTTTACATCAGACTGTAATAAAGAGAAACCCTCTACAGGATCTAAGACACATTAATTATCCAATAAACACTTAAAGAACCCTTTGCTTTAAGAGATTGTGTGTGTAAGTGGCTACTTGTGCAGTAAAATCTCCAAACGAGTGTGCATTGAAAAGCGGATAATTAAGTGTTTTTAGCTTCATGAACAGGACCTAGAGGACAGGTATTAGGACGAGGGTCCACACCCCTATTTGGATGGGATTAGTTTGGTGTCATTTTACTTTTGTTATATCTGTTATATATTTTCACACCATTCTGATTAATTGATTTAGGTTTTTTGCTTACTCTTTTTAATCATCTTTATGTTTCATACATTGGAGGACCAGCAACCTGAAAATCTTCTATCTCTGTCTGTCTCTGTCTGTCCAGCCAGATTTTGTCACAGCATCAAGTCAAACTGTCTGGACAGAATGTAATGAGACTTTTTCAGCACTTAGATCTCAGTCTGAAGTTTAATCTGCACCATCAGTGAAATCACAATGTGGAGTAAAAGTGATGTTATGAACAGTTCTGTGTGGGATTTAATAATCTACTTTAAAATAATCTACTAATGCACTACTGTCTCAATGTAAACAAACACCTGCAGCAATAGATATTAATGAGAAAAGATAAAGTGAATATTTTGACTGGGATTAGTTCATATTGTCACTTTGGCTGAAATAACAGCGCTGAAGTGGTAGAAGTGAATTTTAACACGCTGGAGTGGTTTTAAGACAAAACTTCAGGGAACAGGGAGTGTATTTGTCTGAGCACCAAAGAAGTACAACTTAGTGTAAACAAGGCGTCAGAKACKCAACCTTACAGAATGTGATTTCTGTCTATTAATAAGTGAGACAGAGAGTTCTACTGTACAGAGAGACACACAGACATAGACGTGGACTTCAACCTCAAATAATCATAATAATAATAATAATAATAATCATCATCATAATAATCATAATAATAATAATAATAATCATAATAATAATATCACTCATTACATTAAAGATCAGCAGATTATTATTAGATTTAACACTTTAACTGTTGATCTGTACTACAGACTCTTTACTTACTGGTTAAAAATGAAACACCAGGTTTTTAATCGCATTATTAGACATCATTGCTCTGAATGAACACATAGAGATCTGATGTTGGAGAAGATGTCAGTCCTGTAAGTTTTAACATCACGTGATTACATTAAAGCGTAAATCAATAAAGCAGAAGAGGAAGCGGTGCTGAATAAGAGCCGGGTTGGTTTACCATGTGAGCGGTGCGGGTGATGTCCTGCTCTCACACTCCGGGCTCCAAAGTGTGTGTGTTTAGATTCCTAGCAGGCTTTCCATCACTCCCGAAATGTGTGATCAGTGTGATCCATCATGTGTGTGTCATCCCTTATCCGACACCACACACACACACACACACACACACAGAATAATTCCTGAACGCGTTTAAACGCAGACGCGATGTTCCTCCGTGAGAATATTCCAGGCGCGCTCGCGCGCGCACACACACACACGCACGCACGCACGCACGCACACGCTCTCTCCGCGACTGCGCTCGGAGAATGAAGCGCGCTCTCGTGGACGTCCGAGTTAAGAGCGAGAGCCGAGTCACGTGGTACAACCTACTACTACAGCGACGGGGGTGAGGGCGGTGTAACAACCTATCACGTGATCTGGACATCCCGCCCACTCCTTCAGAGTCTGTTAATGCTTGTTTGTTCGTGCGTTTGTTTGTTTAGCCTTTACCTTTAAAATACTGAGTAGAAAACTTATAAATTAAGTAAATCTAAATGTTTACGTGTATAAAAAAGTGGCCTTTGTGTATGCAAAACATGTACAAATCCTTTCATTTGACTGGCTTTATCACAGAAGGAGAACAGTGTTGCTAGGCAACGGGAAACATGGCCTCCCACTGTAATGTTCTGTGCACTGAGGGTATGACTGAGGCTTATAACAAAGACTTACAAGCAATAAATAAGCCAAAGTGATTCAGGACACCAACATTTACCTCAGATACCTCAGATAAAAAAAAACACACTAGGCGTCACCTACTAACACTGTTGTCACTCTTGACTCGTACAGTATGTGTAGAATCTAAAATCCGTTTGCATCGTGTTAAGTTTGACTATTAAAATGAAATAAGGATTCAAGAAAGTAAAAATTTATTAAAAAGTCAACACATAAAGAGAAGTACTTAATGGGTAGAAGAAGAAGAAAAAAAAGCTATATGAAAAATAATGCACTATATCATATTTTAAATAAAATTTTATATAAAATTATAATTAACAAATACATAATTATACATAATTATATATAATTATAATTATAATTAACAAATAATATATAATATATAATTCTGCTATTGTACAAACACCATGATTGTATTTATTTTTTATATCTCTCAGCTTACAGTTACACTTTGCACAACCGATCTTCACAACAACTTTGCACAACTTTGTTCCGTAACTGTGTAATTTAGTAAATTTGTATATTACAACATATTTTTTATCATTACTTTAATTAGAAATTCTATATAGCACATAGCACATTTTTTGTATATATATATATTCTCTTACTATTTTAGGTCACAGACAGTCGTATAAGAATTTTGCTGCATATCATCATATCATACTGTGTGTGGTTTTGTACATGACAAATACAATTTCAATTAAAAAATGTGAAATATTACATATTGATTCAGAACAGAGTGCAATGTGTTAGCAAACCTTTGGACATTTATGTAAGCATCATCATCATCAAAGTTGGGTATAAAGCATTACTGTATTCTAATTACTTTTTCTAATAACACAGTAATGTAACGCATTGTATTTTAAATGTATGTAATTTCATTACAGTTACCAAAGTCAATAACATAACGTTACTAGCGTTACAAATGTAATGTTTAAAAAGAATTAAAATGCATTTAAAAATTGTTTTACGTGGCAGCATTATTTAACGAGCACACACTTTAATCGATCGTTGGAGAGCTAAAATGGATGCAGAGGAGTGTGGTGGTTGTTTCTTCAAGTGGAAATACAGACATTATTTTGATTTCATTGAGCGTAAATACAAAAGAAATTACTATTAAATGCAAACTGTGTGCAGTTCCTAAATAACTTTCTACCACTCTTAACTCCACAAGCAATTTAAGAAAGCTCTTAAGCAGAAATCATTCCACGACAAAAACTCATTGCCATGAAGGATGCCCACGCCCAGCAAGAGAGCGGCCCAACCGAGCCTAAACAAGCTGAATTGGTATAATATTGTATATTATTATAAATAATGTAAAGTAATTTGCACAAAAATACTTTACGTTATAAATAATAATATACCATATATACAAAAGTGCATCAGCAAATAAAATAATAGTAATTATTAAAGAAAATATAGGATAGGAATTGCTATTGTCTTATACTGTATTTAAGTTTTTAGAAATGGTTTCAGTATTAATCTAATTTCTTTCTGCCTTTAATGTTAACAAACTGTAAAGATAATACAATTTTCATTGTTAGGAGAGGAAAAGTATTTAGTTTTTGTTCTAAAGATTGATTACATCTTTAAATCAAGTTGTAGTTTTCGTTTTTCTGTAAATTTTTCAGTCAAAATTAAATTACTGAAGAACTGAGTTTTTTTTTTTACATTTGATGTTTTCAAAGTAACTTGAGAGTAATTAAAATGTAAAGTAATTATTAATCTGATTACTTTTTACATGTGACGATCAGTAATTTTAAAGTAATTTAGTAATTTGTAGTAGATTACTTTTTTTGAGTAACCTACCCAACACTGATCATCAGTAAAGAAGACTTCAAGACTTTTAAATCTTAAAAGTCTTGAGGTCTTCTTTGATGAAAATCTTAAAATGCTCCATATAACAAAGAATACAAAGAATAATACATTATTATTGTATATAATCTTTTTGGCTACATTTATTAGCATATATTATACAGAAGATTTGTATTCATGAATTAATTATTCACTTACTGTAATGCCTGGATATTTTATAATTTATACATTCAAAATGTATTTTTAACAACAGATATCTAACGTTTCATGCTTATTCTATTATTATGCACCACAAGGAGTAAAGGATAAACATTAATATAAAAAAAAACTGTTAATATTAACATAATTTCTCAGAACTTACTGTTCAGGTGAGATATTCAAGCAGCTGAGATATTGCACATATGAACAGTGTAATCTGCCAAAATGATTTTAAATAAGTCTGCAATATTGCTGATAAGAGTATTCCACATTCACAGCTATTTTGTCATTTGTACAGATGTTTGAGTAAATAAATATGAAGTAAGAGTCTGTGACGTAAGTGTAGGTATAGCACATAGCTCCTAACCTTCAGTACCATTGTTTGTTAATGTTCAGTTCTCGAATGGCTCTGGGGGAGATCCTGCTAATGAGTCTGCTTGTGCATGATGTGGTCAAACAGATGGTGTCATGGGTGGGTTAGTTCTCTCAGCTGTTTGCTCTGCTGTAGCTGCGAGAGCCGAATAGCCCTTCCAGGGATTTCAGTGAGCAGCCGATGAGTTTTTTTGGGAGGTGTTGATGATCCTCTCTAGGGTTGTCCTGTCTGCTGCTGAGCAGCTGGTGTACCATAGAGCGATACAGTACATCAGCACGCTCTCGATGGAGCGCCAGTAGTAGAACAACAGCAAATCTTCCTTTCTTTTCCTCAGAAAAAGTTGTTTTTCCAGAAAATACTCAGGAAGTAGAGTTGCTATTGTGCCTTCTTTTCCTATGCTGTGGTGTTTGTGTTCCAGGAGAGATCATCAGCAATGTGTGTACCCAAGAAGATGAACATAAGTACCCTTTCCACATTGTCTCCTTTAAGACCACGTTTGTTTATGTTGGACCAGGAGATGAGCTACATTTATGAAAGTCTATCATGAGTTCAGTTGTTTTTGTGGTGTTCAGGATGAAGACCATACTTCACCACTGTTGGCTGTTTCATCTCCATCTGAGATGATTTCCCATCAATTTCAATCTGCAAACCTGATGAAGTTGTCGGTAGAACGGGTTGATGCACAGTCATGAGTGAGAGACGGCATATGAAATGGGACCCAACACACAACCCTGTGGTGCGCCAGTGCCGGTTGTAAGTGTGGTGCACTCTCCATGTAAAGAAAAATAATATTCACAGAGAGTTACAAGGATACTTTTTACATGCAATCCCACTTTATATTCTGTTTCTTTTTTTCTTTATGATTAAGCTCATTGCAGTTATTGAAATTTTCTCTGTCTAATGTGTAAATATTTGTTTTGCCCATAGGTGGGCGTGGGACTGCCTACCCAGAGCCTACTACCTAAATACCTGGAGGACCCTTGTAATTTTGGAATGAAATATGAGAGATATGGATGAAGAAATTAAGGGCCCCAATGAGAGTGCTTGCACAGTATGGACAGAGTGCTGTGCTACGCCCCCTGCTGCCCTACATGGAGTTGCTGGAGAGCATGTAGGTGGTTGGCAGGAGATTAAGGTGAATGGGTGAAGGATTTGCGTGAATATTTCAAATGTCAATCGTAGTAACTGGAATAAACACAGAATCTCACTCCAAGCTTTTCTGAAAAAAAAAAAAAAAGTCGGCAGCTCTGCTAAAACTGTTACACTAAAAACATAAACTATTTACACTAAACTTATATACAAAAACTATAATATATTAATTATAATATTAACATTACTATTTTAATGCTATTACTACTACGCATAATAATAATAATAATAATAATAAAATAATAATAATATTTGCTACATCCCCACTCGTGATTCCACGCTTATGTATGCGCGCTCCTCAACAACGAACGCCAAGTCCCACAATGCACCGCGCGCTGAGTTATGACAGCTTCCTTCCAGAACTTTCCGGAAATTTCCTGCGCTTTGCGTCAACTGTGCTGTTGCGTTTAGTTCTGCAGTGAAGGTGAAAGGAAAACAAACGCGTTACTTTTTTGGTGAGTGAAAATCTTGGTAATTTTAGGTGTTTGTGATTTTTTTGTCATGATCTTAACATTAATGTAACCATGTGTTTTATAAAGCTTGTTTGTCGGTCTGGAGCTATAATCAAGATAAGTTAGCATTAGCATTACTAGCTCAGAAAAGGTAATAATGAAATATACAAATAATAAATATTGAATAATTATATTAGTATTATTTATCTACAACTTAGAGCTTCCTAAAATCATATAAATTTATTAGACAACACGATAGCGTTACTAGATTTTAGAATTCTTTAACGTAATCTAGTACATGATGAACTTGACATTAAATTTCCAAAACATGACCTCACAGAAAGACTTGAATTAACATCTCGTTAACTGCACATGATTTCTGTCCTTAATACTTTGTCTTGCCATGGCATGAGCACCTTAAGACTGCTTTGTATATAACTTTAGATCAGATTCCAATGTAACATGCAGATAAACACACAGCATGTCTTTGAGAAATCTAGCTGCTTTTGTGATGTCACAATAGGTGATGTCATGATTTGTAGACAGGTGGGCGTGTCCAATCTGAATAATGAAAAGCACAGACTCAGACTGATCCGCTGTTTAATGACTTAATGCTGTGTTTGTTCTGCAGGTTGTGTTTAGAGTGTGTGTGAGTGTGTAAGAGCGATGTTGGTGGCGAGGTTGGCGTGCTTGCGGGGTCTCCCCGTGACTGCCATGAGGTCCACTCTGACCCCGAAAATCCCGGCTCTCAAACCTGCTACACCTCTTATCAGACCTCAACAGGTAAACTTCACCATCAGAGTCTGACACACACACACACCAAATCATGGCTGAACCTATTCTTTGAGAACTGTTTAGAGACTACCAAAAGTGTGTGTGTGCGTCCATGGTGGTGTAGTGGTTAGCACTATCGCCTTGCACCACCAGGGTCTGGGTTCGATCCCCGGCCAAGCTCGTCTCTGTGTGCATGGAGTTTGCATGTTCTCCCCGTGCTTGGTGGGTTTCCTCCGGGTTCTCCGGTTTCCTTCCTCAGTCCAAAGACATGTAGGTTAGGCTAATTGGTGTTCCCAAATTGCCCGTAGTGTGTGAATGAGTGTGTATGGGTGTACTCTAAGTCTCTTGGGCTAGGCTCCAGGCCCCCGCGCACCTGAATACAGGATTAAGCGGTATAGATGATGAGTGAGTGAGAGTGAGAAGTTATTTCAGGTTGAAGAACACAACCTGAGCTTCATATACACAAAGAGCTCTATATAAACCTATATACCATTAAAACCACACAGATAGTGTATTAGCAGGAAGAGTAGGAGTAGACGTTATTTCTGAAGCTTCCTACTCTTACTTTCAGCGAGGAGTAGGACTGCACCAAGGAAAACGTTTGACATCACAAGAACCAAGAACATCACTGTTTATGACACCAAGAACCACAAAGTGGGCGTTACGATATAGTGGGTGAGGGTGCTAGTGGGTTGATATCTGACAGGTTTTTGTAGTTTCAAACGGTGGAAAAGCGAAAGGTATCAGTTGTATGAAATCTTTATGGACACAGACAAAACTTGCATGATGTTATCCTAATCAAGCCCATGCAATATGACTTTGAAAAAAAGTGTTTTGCTTGTGGAGGACGAAGGAAAATGTTAAAAAATAATAAAAAACTGCCTTCTGCCACCTTCTTATTCCTCTTACCTTTTTAGAGATAAAATTAAGTGGAGGCAACTTGTGAAAGCATCTCTGGCTGTTTGACCGCGTACCCCTGAGGAGTGTGAAACACGATGAATCATGTGTTAATGAAGTGATGGAGTGCTGCTTATGACAGAGAATCTCGGGGGGAAACATTTTTTTTTTACATGCAAATAATGTAATACAAATATATTACTTAATTTATATAAAATTTATACTTTTTTATTATATTTTTATTTTAAATTACATGTAAATAAAAACATAAGGCGGTCGGCTAGTCGGTGCCCAGGACGATTACTTTAATGTGTGTGCCATGGATGATTCCCACAACTCATCTGCGGTGCTGTAAGAGCAAAGTCTGATTTATTATTTTCTGACATTTTCGTGACGAAACCAGATCATCAATTTCAAAGCTACATCTTCACCGTTAGTAAAGAATGCATTGTCAGTCACATGTGGAGAGAGGATACAGCATGTTGGTTAATGGATCAGTTACACACAGCACTCCATGTTGTACAGAAATGATTCCATGAGCTCCGTGTGACTCAGTGTTACTAAAACATCGATGCCTGAACCCCATTTCCTCACTACTCCTAAACAGTTAGGAAACTTCCGGAGCTCTCCTACATTTGGTGGAGATGGAGTTCTCATTGCTCAAAGCAACAAACAGCTGGAATCACGCTAAATTTTTATTAGTGCTTCATATGAACATGTGAACATCTTCTCCCATCTGCTTTGTGGATCTCTTCAGCTCTTTCGTAGTTCCTCTACTTGTTTCTTCCGTGTTAACACTGCTCTGTGTGTGTGTGTGTTAGGGTTACTCCACCCGGGCCAGGTTCGGACTGCGGCGCAGTAAGACGGCCAAAGATCAGCTCCAGGAGGCGGCGTTCGAACCCGCTAAAGACACGGCCTTCAAAAGTGATTCCCCCCTCTCTCTCTCTCTCTCTCTCTCTCTCTCTCTCTCTCTCTCTCCACAGTGTTACTTTATTGTCAGGACTATTTTAATAATTTTGTCAAAACAAACTATTTTAAAGGTTAAAGACAAGCAGTAAGAACAGATAAAATAACAGAAAAAACAGTAACAAATAAAATGAACAAAATGAATAAACGTTCATTACATAAACAGATGTTATGGAGGAGGAATAGTGAAATAGAATTAATTTAACAATATAAAATATTCTACTAGATTAGATTAGAGGTGCTGAGTGTTTTGTTGTATGATGTAAAGTGAATATGAATGAGCTTTTAGTCACATTCTCTCCCTGTCTCTCTCTCTCTCGCTATCTCTCTCCATAGTTGATCAGACAGGGAGGATGATCCTGGCGGGCGGAGCTGCACTCGGACTCGGAGCTCTGTGTTATTATGGTCTCGGCATGTCCAACGAGATCGGCGCTCTGGAGAAATCAGTGTGAGTCTCAGGCTCCGTGTGAGAGAGAGAGACCGGATTAATGTAGCAACTTGCAACTCCATGTCTCTTACTTTTATTTCTCTCTCTCTCCTTGTCTCTCTCTCTCCCTGGCTCTCTCTTTCTTTCTGTCTCTCTCTCTCTCAGTATCTGGCCGCAGTACGTGAAGGACCGGATTCACTCCACCTACATGTACTTTGCGGGCACTGTGGGTGTGACCGCTCTCTCTGCTGTTGCTGTAAGCAGAAGTCCGGCTCTCCTGGGCCTCATGATGAGAAGTTCCTGGATGGTATGCAAAAGTATTCACACCCTCCTGTATGTTACAGTATTGTCTTTAACACACACACACACATTATGTAATGTGTGTGTGTGTGTGTGTGTGTGTGTGTGGTCCTCAGGCTTTAGGAGCGACCTTAGCGGCGATGATCGCTACCGGGATGCTGGTCAGGTCCATCTCCTACGAGCACAGTCCCATTCATAAACACCTGGCCTGGATGCTGCATGCAGGTAATAACACCTCATTTACTTTACCTTATTTACTTTACCTTATTTACTTTACCTTATTTCAATGCATATTTCATTATACATTATGGGCCTTGCTCAGGGGCCTGACACTGGCAGCTTGGTGGTGCTGAGGTTTGAACCTGTGACCTTCTCATCAGTAGTCCAGCATCTTGACCCCTGAGCTACCCCTGCCCCTTTATAACTCGGTTCTCACTTCCTGTTTTAATGTGGAGTTGCGGGAGGAAATAAAAATCTGTGTTTACTGTGAACTCGCGTCCAATAGTGAGTAGTGTAGTACATACTTACACCACTGGGGGGCAGAAACGCAGAAATAATATAAAGAAAAAAATAAACGGAGTAAAGAATAAAAAGTGAAAATGATGTTTACTGTTAGGGCAGGTGATGCTTAATCCTTTTTATATGAACCATATTAAAAAAGTAAAAAATATAAATTACATTAATTGTTTATATTATTCCTATGCATTTAATGAGAAAAATATATGCTTTTATAAATTACATCTGCCTGTTTTCAAATAAATGTTGTAAATTATATTTATTTGTAGATAGACATTTAAATTTAAAGTAATTTCCTAAATTTATCTACCTTCTTTGTCCTTTTTCTTTGTATTTTTATAAATCTCAGAAATCTCACTACCTGTAAAATGTGAATATGTTTTTTTCTAATTAACAGAATTTGTTTTGGGATTATCATATAGAAGGTTCTTAATGTTGCAATGGTTTAGTTTTACCTTATTTTTAATAGTGAGTGTAGTAGACTCATTAATGCTATAATAAAATACACTAACATATAAATAATGAATACAGTGTGAAATAAAAGTGGAAATGGAATGAAAATATTAGTAGAGTACTGAAATGCTCTGTGTGTTATGTGTAGGTGTAATGGGCGCGGTCATAGCTCCCCTCACCCTGCTGGGCGGTCCCCTGATGTTGCGAGCGGCGTGGTACACAGCGAACATCGTGGGCGGTCTCTCCACCGTGGCCATGTGCGCTCCCAGTGAGAAGTTCCTGAACATGGGCGGCCCGCTCGCCATCGGCTTCGGATTGGTCTTCGCCTCGTCGCTGGGTTTGTGCTCCTCCCTCCTTAACCACACACACATTATTCCAGCGATTATTACAAGTGTATCAGTGTAATGGATCACCTTCTGAATATTTCACGTGATGCCGTTGCTCCAGGCTCCATGTTCTTGCCCCGCACCTCGCCGTTCGGGGCGGGTCTGTACTCGGTGGCAGTTTATGGAGGTCTGATTCTCTTCAGCGTGTTCCTGCTATATGAGACACAGTATGTGATCAAACGAGCTGAGACGCACCCGCTGTACGCCATGCAGAAATACGACCCCATTGATGCGTAAGTGCTCTCACACGCACCCCGCCTCCACAAGCACCCCGCCTCCACACGCACCTCATTTACATCACACCTCATTGTCACTGTTAGTTTTTATTATATTTAGTCAATATTATACTATTTTTGTTTAATCATGTTTTAGTCGACTAAAAGTCTGGACATTTTATCTTAAGTATTTTAGTCTAGTTTTAGTCAATGAAAGCGTAACATTTTAGTAATAAGGTTATTATTATTAATGACAGTCAATCTAGTCTAAACAAAACCCTTTTTAGAGGTTTTTCACAAAATAATTATCTTAACATTTAAAATTTTTTATCTTTTTATCTGATGTTTTCAGCTAATTATATTTATTTTTAACATCACAACATTTGCTGCCTGTCCATATTTTTAACAAAACAATAGGAGCAGTACGGACAGTATAGTGTTTTAAATGTTTTTTAATATGAATTTACACACTTGGACTATTAGCTTAATGTGTTTGGCAACGGTTTAACTATAAAATAAGATAAAATGCACCATAACATAATTATATTATCATATGTAACATCACCACAAAGAGGCTGTAAAACTGGGTGATTATTATGGGATGCCTTGATGCATCTCTTCAGGTTTGTGGTATTTTTGCCAGTGAGTGTGTTCCCCCGTTGTTTCCTTTTAGTTTTATTAGTTTTTAATTTTAAACCGCATTTTAGTCTAGTATCATCAACAGTATCACATGCTGATTTCCACACTGTCACCCTTTATTGATATTTGTCTCGTCATCGTCTCGTCTTAGTCACAGGAAAAAAGGTTGTTAATGAACATTTTTCCGTCATTATTTTTGTTGAGAAATTACCACTATGTCACCCTTAACATCATTTGTATTAATATTATCTGGTTGACGCTCGAACCTCGTGCTGCAGAGAGGAGCGATGGAGCGTGAGGATTTACAGAAACAGTAATTAAACACTGAACAAAGAATACAGGAAATCCGCCCTATCCCATTCATGCTGTTCTGTGTTTTTGTGTGTTCACAGCTGTATGGGCATCTACGTGAACACGCTCAACATCTTCATAAGGATGGTCATGATTCTGACCAACGGAAATGGAGGAAGGAAGAAGTAAATCATCATGCTCTTCCTGAACAGATGAGGAAGTGAGATCGGACTGTGAACTGTGTCTAAGTGAAAGGAGGAGAAATCGGACGCATTCCGGCTTTTGGCGTTGAGGAGTCAGATCTATACTCTCTCACAAGCGCAGAGGACAGCGAGTGTTTCTTAGCAAATCTAATTATAAATATTATTTTCTGGTATTTATTTAAAGTCTAATCATATCTGCTCATCTGCGATTAGTGCCTGTGCTCGGAGTGTGTACGGTGAGCTTCAGGGTTCAGTGTTTTCAGAGTTCAATGTTTTTTTCTGCTTTAAAGGTTAGGTTTTTTTTTTTTTTTAGTAAATATGCTTCTGCATGTTTCTCATCAACATTTTACAGATCTTCAAAGTGGAAAGAGAAATCAGATTTATTATTCAATAAAAGATAAAAATAATAAATATAACCATAAATCTGATTTTCCTTTATTCTCATTCTGTGTTTGACTTTAAATCTCTGACATCCTACCAGGAAAAGCCAGAGAACAGAAAGAGGAAACCCCCTGACTCGGGGTTCCAGCGACTGAGATTAGATTGACATGGTGAGCTGGAACAGGTGGACATGGAGGTGTTTTTTTCCTTTCACTCTGAACCTTAAAAATCAGTGACCTCCCACCTCCAACACCCTTCTACAGCTCACTGTTCTGAAGAGAATTTACATGACTCATATTTAACAGTTCATGATTATTTAATAATAATAATAATAATAATATTGTAGGTGTTTTTAGGTTTAGTTATACAATATGTATAATATACAGTAAAGATAAAGAAGTGTGTAACATCAGGTTGAATTGTTGTGGGTAAATTGCCAACTTATGTAATAAATATCCAAATATATGGGATAATACTTTAAAAGATTAGCTGTGTGTGTGTGTGTGTGAGAGAGAGAGAGTGAGAACAGGCAAAGCTCTAGTCTGAGGTGTTCTCTATGAAGGCCCAAATGGCCGAAGCTCCTCGTTCTTTGGCCTTTAGGGAGTGGAATTTCTTTCCTGACCACAGCAGATGGAACGCTTTATCGTTCAGATGATTTTGGCTCTTCACTATCCTTCTGCTCAGTTAACAGACGACTCAGGGCCATGAGCTGTACTGCGTATTGTGAACACCAAGAGACCGCAAACATGCTCTTGTTTTACTTATTTATTACAACTGGTAATAGGACTGTAATAACACCCTAATAAAATTGTAATAACATTGTAATACGTCACAGCTATCACAGGATGGGTTTCAGGGTTAAAGGTTGTGCATCAGAGATCATTCGTGGTCAGAACTGTTCTAATTTGGAGTAAATGAAGTAAGAAAACTTGTGTTTACTGTGACCTTATCCCCACTACATGATTACACCACTGGGGGGCAGCAGTGCAGCAGTTAAATGACATTGTTTCTAAACAAACGATGGATGAGCTGGTGGAGAACGTCTTTACAGGAGCTTTTTTGGCTCTTAAGGAGAAGTTACACCTCTGTAATCACCTCATCGTCTTTGAAACACCTGCCATGGAGCGATTTCACCAGTGGTGATGGAGGAGGAAGTCAATGGGTGTGAGGTTGGGGCAGTGTTCCATGATGTTGGGGGTCGTTCCATGATGCTTCTCCTTGGTTTTGACCCACTAATGCAATCATGCAGAACGAACCCGCTGGGATTTTAAACAAGTAGAAATTTTCATGAATGTCCTTTTTCCAGAGACATAATATGGGCAAATATTTTGTTTTTTCATAAAATAATACAAATTTTATGACCACCCTTTGTGATTACGTTACGTTACACATCTGATTTGCAGTCATTAATCCCTCTGTAGTCCTGGTATTTATCTCAGTTGGAATGGTTTTAATGTTATATTAATGTTAAACTTTCAGCTTACAGGCGAAAGAAGACCCCGCCCACACGTATAACCATTTATAACTGGATCTACATACAGAAAGATGTATGTAAATTGTGTTAAAGAATTAAAAGCAAATGCTTGAAAACTAAATATCTATTTACTTCATATTCCCTCGTTCCCAATATATACCCACAGAAATGTTTCATTATGACAAACTTTTGGGTAAATTTGTATTTTTTTGGGAGGGGGACATTTTTCCCCGATTTTCTCCCTAATTTAGTCGTGTCCAATTCCTCCCCGTCACTAGGGGGCTCCCACATTAAGGCTACTACTACCACTCGGCCGGTAGGGCCGAAGACTATCATGTGTTTCCTCTGAACCACGTGACTCCAGCCGGCCGCATCTTTTTCAACTGCTCGCTCGCGCACCGTTGGGGGCGGAGTCACACACTCAGAGGACAGCGCTATCCGCTCCTTCCGCTTGCGTGAGCTCACAGACGCCCCTGATTGGCTGTAGAGCCGTGATTAACGTGGGAGCTCTAAGTACCTCACATCCCTCTCCTCTGAGAGAGCTCGGCCAATCAGCTCTCTCTAGACCTAAATATGAATAGACTAATAATGTAATAACTACTTTATTACACAGTAATTACAATGTAGTTGTCAGTTTAATAGTACATAACACTCTACTCCACTTCTCAGCTCATGTCGTCTCTTCCTCGCTGTTAGCTGCTGTTCCTCCTGGTAATTCTGCGTATTTCAGGCCGTAACGAGAACACGTGATTGGCCGGTTTCACACTGGGCGAGCGCGTCATTGTCCTGCGTCACACGCTCGTTATTTTTACATGTGCGATACAAAGTGAAACACACACAGGACTCTGACCTGAGATCCACAGTGGCGTCAGAATCTCACGGAAATTTCACAAGTTGATTCACTCACACAGCGAGCACAACTGTCAGGAATATATTAATCTCATCACACTGTACTTTCAGTTTTATATAGAGATTTACAGTGAAATAGATTTATAATCATAATCTTCATAGCCATAATAACATGCATACAGTTTATTAATAACTATTACCTGTTGTTGGCGGTTAAAGAGTTTATAGAAACATTTAAAATGTTAAATCTAATAATAATCTGCTGATCTTTAATGTAATGAGTGATATTATTATTATTATTATTATTATTATTATTATTGTTATTATTATTATGATTATGATTATTATTATTATTTGAGGTTGAAGTCCACGTCCATGTCTGTGTGTCTCTCTGTACAGCAGAACTCTCTGTCTCACTTATTAATAGACAGAAATCACATTCTGTAAGGTTGAGTATCTGACGCCTTGTTTACACTAAGTTGTACTTCTTTGGTGCTCAGACAAATACAAATACACTCGCTGTTCGGTAATCGGAGAGAGAATCACAGATGAGAAATGGAAAAAGTCGATCAGATAAAGATGAAGTTTTGTCTTAAAACCACTCCAGCGTGTTAAAATTCACTTCTACCACTTCAGCGCTGTTATTTCAGCCAAAGTGAMAATMTGAACTAATCCCAGTCAAAATATTCACTTTATCTTTTCTCATTAATATCTATTGCTGCAGGTGTTTGTTTACATTGAGACAGTAGTGCATTAGTAGATTATTTTAAAGTAGATTATTAAATCCCACACAGAACTGTTCATAACATCACTTTTACTCAACATATAGATTCACTGATGGTGCAGATTAAACTTCAGACTGAGATCTAAGTGCTGCAGAAGATTCATTACATTCTGTCCAGACAGTTTTGTGTGATGCTGTGGACATGATCTGGTCAGAGAGACAGAGACAGACATGCAGAACATTTTCTGAGACTGGTTTCTGGTCCTCAGTGTATGAAATGTAAAGATATGAAGATTTT
>QMIH01000233.1:236188-241288 GCA_003987875.1 Clarias batrachus
GTGATGTTCACACTGTTACCATAACAGCAGATCTCGGCTAGCTCACTAGCCTTAGCGTTATTATTATGAGTATGAGTGCTGAAGGTGAAGTGAAGGTCAGTGTGATGAGACAGTTTTGTGTCTTCGCTGTAGCAGTGGAGGAAAAACGGCAAGGAAGTCTGAGCTGCCCTTGTGACTTCACACACACGCACACACACACACACACGCACACACGCACACACACACACGGGGAGAACATGCAAACTTCATGCACACAGAGACGGGAATTGAAAGTTCCCGGGAATCAAACCTGGACCCTGGAGGTGCATGGTGATGGTGCTAACCACGACGCCACCATGCTACCTTTGGAGTATCCCACTACACGCAAACACCAAAACAAGCTGGTCAGTTTTGGACAGACAGTTTAGTTTAAAGGCAACCAGAGGGAACCAGTGTCAGCCTGTGTGAACCCAGTAACAGTAAGAAACTGGTTTGAGATTAATTAAAGTCTTCTCCAAGATTTGGACTTTCCAGGTCATACTGGAATGTGTAAGACAACTTCTTATATTCCAAATTATTGCAGAGGTACTGGAGGTGAACCCTTCATGGTCACACCGAGAGAGAAATGGCCCTCACTGCCCTGGCATGCTCCCCAACACTAATTTGCGAGTTTCTGACAATCAATGGATCACTGGACCTTCAGCTTGTTTGGGGAAAGTAGGTGGCTACAACAGTCATGTCTACAACCTACAGATGCTAAAGCTAATGAAATCCTCCAAGGTCCATGTGGTGTGGCGTCCATCATACATTCTCCAACCGGCTGTCCATAATCCAAGTCCATCGTCAAGTCCTTTAAACATCACCTGATTGAGGAAGGATTACATTTTCATCTGAGAGACAGGCGATGGAAGCGAGAGTAGAGAGTAATTCTCACTGTAGTCAAAATCAGCTACTAAACAGACTGTTCAGAACTGTTCCTGGTTAATCAGATGGAACTTGTGTTTGAGCTGATTCTTACAGCAAAAAGACGTCTGGGACAGCAAGATCCTTCTGTCTCCTTTGGGGAACTCATACAAAAGCCACAAGGAGGAAGATATGACTTTGTTAGATCTACAGATATAAACACAGAAAAGCGAAGGGAAGTCGAGCTCACGTCATGTCATGACCTCATCACCTCATGTCTTTCTCCATTCCAGACAAGAAAAAGGTCCAAACTGATCCACTGTGTTTCCACCTCATAGGTGATGAAGAATGTTTTATACATTGTGAAAAGAAAAAGAAGATTCCAAGAAATCCAAGAAGAAAAACTAAAGAGACACATTTGGTGGTGAGCCAAGCACAATCAGACAGGAAGGAGACATCTGCAGAGGAACCCACGCAGACAGAAGAGTGGGTGAAGTGTGACATGTGACGGACGGTTCCATCAGACATGTGCAGAAGATAATGGAACCACTGGTGACTCAGCTTGTTTCAGTTCTGGAGGTTGCCTTGAAGCTTTGAGACATGAGTCAATTCATGTTTGAATATTAATAACACTCGCACCTGATGATATCAGTTAAAGAGATTTGAATAGGTTTAATAAGACTTCATTTAACGAGTCATGTTTTAATCCATTGTGGTGTTGATTTGTTAGGATAATTAATGTAGTTTACATCTATAAATATAGACATGGTTAAACAACAGTTAGCTCCAGATTACGTAAGAATTTTGGTACCGTACACCAACTTTTCTTTCACAAGAGAGAGAGAGAGAGAGAAGTTCGCAAGTGAGTCCTGCTGATTCAAGACCAAGAAGAACCCAACAAGTCTCTTTCTCTTTCCTGGTAGTGGAACACGTCCACTGTAATCCAACATGTCCACTGGAGACTGAGACACATTGTGGTTATGCTTCCTAATTCTTCGTCGTCTCAATCCTGTCTCCCACCATTACAACTCCCAGTTGGTCACCAGCTCCGCCAGGTGTGGAAGGATAAACACAAGGGTACAGTGTGTGTGGGCGGAGCAAAACAACTGGCTGAGTAAAGAAGCAACTCATATCATGATAATAAACGGTGTTTGTGGAACTGTTGTATAAAAGCAGTATCTCACCCGAGGTCGTGCTGTTGTACTGATTATCAGCACGGCTGTGATATCGTCAGTCCTCAGCCTCGTGCCTGCAGCGTCACAGCCGTGCTGATATTCAGTCCAACAGTACGACCTTGAGTGTGATGCAGGTTAATTATAAGTGAGAGAGAGAGAGAGAGAGAGAGAGAGAGAGAGAGAGAGAGCATATTACTACAGTCTCTCTGGTTCATCCAATTCAAAAATGTCTGATGAATTTTGAGGAAGGACAGATTTTGACCTCGTACGTTCCGGACTCGCCTGCTCTCTCTCGCCCAAAGTAACTGGTTAATGAAGTCTGATGTCACAGCGAGCCTGACATTGTGCTGATATACACTTCATATACGCTCACAGTTCACTCATGTAAAAATCTGAATTATTTGACTTTCTAAGATCATTTCAAAGCCAAATGTTTGATTGAAAAGGATTTATTTGGAATAAAGCAAATTAAGATTCCGCGTGCTGGTGATGTACAGTACTATATTACTGAGTGACAGGTCGGTGTGACAACAGCTCGTCGCTAAGTGTTTAATTAACATCCTCTGCTCTAGAGAATTAATCAACACCTTCTGACCAATCAGCATCCAGGGATCATCAGCACTGTGGTATTAATGTCAAATAATTGAGTGGATCGGGATTTTTAGCGACGTGTTCGTGAAACGTCTGTTACTGATGAAACCCTGCCGTGTACTGTAGTTATAATAGATACATAAACCATCAGGTGTTCTGATTAACTGGTGGTGTTCCCAGTGATGCTTCAAGGTTTTACATTCATCGTTATCATGAATATGAATCATATTCTGGTGCAAATTAAGAGCTTGAGTAAAGATGTAGAGTCAATCGTTTTTGCTTTGTTTCCCCTCTGTTCTCAGGATTCCATACCGATCATAGTAATAGTGATAAAGTCTTCATTTTTTCAGGACTGTCGGACTTTGCGCCGTACTTCCACGACAATGGGAACATGGCACTGTTCAGCATCTCTGAGGACACACCAGTGGGTAAGAGACGCGTGCATCGTCCACTCTCTGTGTACCGCAGGGCTAATGCAGCGACGCTCCCTAAGATTAGCCAGATGCTAATGTATTATTGTCGTCTCAGTCATGCATGTGGGTTATGACGAGACTAATCCATCACTAATCCTTTTAAAAACATTTTTCCTTGTCTCAAGAGCTACGATTTTATCTTCAGGACCCGCCGTCGTACACAGTATACAGGATACACTGTTCCATCAGCCGTGTGGGACTCGGAGGGTTTGTAAAGAATTGTGCTAGAACCTGAGAAAAAAGATCAAAATGAAAATCTTACTTTAAAATGCTTTTAAAAATGTATAATAACAGGTTTTTTAGTTCATTAAAAATATATATATTTTTTTTGTTTTATAATTTTTTAAAATATATTTTTTTATCAATAAAAAAAAAAAAAAAAAAATTAAGATGTTTCCCAGAATAATCACACACACAGTACAGTACAGTTTGCTTCCCAACACCTTCAGTTCATTTGTAACATCTTTCCTTGAAAGCTCATTTACAGTAGAGTGTGTACACAATTAACTTGAAATGGAATTCATTATTTAAATGAGTTGCTTTTCGCTGACAGTCACTGGGTATAACAGATCTGTTAGTGTATATAATATTCTCCTGAAGCAGGCGCGGTACGTTTCTCAGCTCGATTCAGCCCAGAATTTATTGGAATCACATTCGGTGAGACAAAATCAAATGTTTTTCACACTGAGTGCTAATCACCGCAGAGCAGCTCACAAGCACAGGAGAACGCAGTGTGTGTTCAGTCTCAGCCTCCAGCCGACACACTGATGAAGTGCAGACGGAAAGCGAGGTGTTGATTAGATTATTCATCGCAAACACCAACACGTCAGCATATGTGTGTGTGTGTGTGTTTGTGTGTGTGTGTACTGAGTGCAAGAATGTGGCTTTCTCTCTCTCTTTCTGTCTCTCTCTCTCTGTTTCTCTCTCTCTCTCTCTCTCTCTCTTTCTGTCTCTCTCTCTCTGTCTCTCTCTCTCTCTCTCTCTCTCTGTCTCTCTCTCTCTCTGTCTCTCTCTCTCTTTGTCTCTCTCTCTGTATTTTAGGATCGCAGGTGTTCACTCTGAATGGGACAGACCCAGAGGGGGACGAGGTCAGGTATGATATCAGCTTTGAGAACGGCTCTAAAGAGTACTTCCAGGTTGAGCCCAAATCAGGACAGGTCACTCTGATCCAGGACCTGAACCGAGAGGTGAGACTCAGAGGCAAAACTAATACACTGTTCTCCAACATGATACTGTACATCACACGGACATGTACTACATTCTGAAACTCTCACACTCAGATATGTCCTACACTATATACTATAGTGCAAACTATGCTATTGTCAAATATACACTATATGGTACACTACACTATACAGTATACTACTCATCTGCACTATACTAGAAACAAGTACATTTAACTCAATTAAATTTTATTTGTGCAGCACATTTAAATATGGACATTTTTACAAAGCACCAAAATTATTGTAGATCTTTCAGATCTATCAGATAGATCTGCTCTACCCCGGCATGTACTACACATAAACATTTAATATTTATAAATATGACTGTACTCACACATGTACTATACTTACGACTGTACTGTACTCATTATGCACAGGACATGTTTAACACTCCAACATGTGCTATTCTCTGACACACACTATACACCGACATATACTGAGCTGTACATATACTGAGCTGTACATATACTGAGCTGTACATATACTGAGCTGTACTCAGACATAGTGTAGACGGTAAACTCCAACATGTACAATACAACATACATACAATACAATATATGTATGGAGTATAGTACGTGATGAAATACTACATTTCATCACACACTATACTCCAACTCGTACTATACTTCAAGATGCAATATGTGCCACACACTATACTCCCACACATACCATACTCCCACACATACCATACTCCAACACACACTATACTCCAACATGTACTTCAACACATACCATACTCTAACACATACCATACTC
>QMIH01000233.1:241704-305761 GCA_003987875.1 Clarias batrachus
ATACTCCAACACATACCATACTCCAACACACACTATACTACGAGATGCAATATGTTCAACACATACTATATTTCAACATGTACAATAAAACTTGTAATACTCCAACACACATTATACACATATCGTACTACAACGTACTATAACGCACTATCCTCATACATATTCTTTAATGTTTATTGGGGTGGTGATCCCCCCGCCCAATTTTCTTCATAATTGTATCATTTTAAAAGTTTTATAGGATCCAATTCCCATCCATCATTACTCACACAACAACTATTGATCACGGAGGGCAAAGACTATCACATGTTTATTCCGAGCCATGTGATGCCACTAACCGCCTCTTTTCGAACTGCTTACCCACCAGCATGAACTACATTTAAACATCTACCACACTGCGATGTGTTTATGATGCTTTTGTGTTTCTAATTTAGACTGAAGATGAAATTGTGGTTTTGGTCAGCATCACCGATGGCAGGAATAAGGTAACACTGTCCTACAGATGTAATAATGTAGTGCATTATTATACTTAAATCATTATATATAATTCATTATAGCATTGTATCTAAATGGCTACTATCGCTAAAGTCTGCACTGTAAACCTGATTAAGTTGGCAAAACTCAAAATATTTGAGGTAATCAGTTACATCACATTTTTTAAGTAATGATGTTTCCAATTTTAAGTGAACAGAACTATCCATTTTTTAGTTTGTTGAACTTGTGCTAATCAAAAGTGCTCTATAGATTTTGTGTTGGTGGAAGTTTTACTTAAGTTACTGTTACTTAAGAACTTACAATTACATAAAATATCAAATTTGTTCAGCCAACTTTGAAAAGTGTCATTTCTACAAACTCATAAATGCCAAAAAGTTCGGAAATACTCAGAAAGGCCTATTAATTTGACCTAATTACAAAAATTTAAGTTAACTGTACTCAATGTGTTTAATTACTTTGAGCATTAGGGTTTACAGTGTGGTGTAAACATTGGCTTGTTAACTACAGGATGGGTTTCTTGAATGGTAAAGAGTATCATTTCCTCAGGTGGTGGAGAAAGTGCGTGTTTTTGTCACAGACGCTAACGATGAAAAGCCTGAGTTTCTCGGCCTGCCCTACATCGCCAACGTCCCTGAGGTCAGACACGCTACTGTTTTATATACATGTAGGAGTCATTGGAAATGTTGTGTAGGAGACCGTGTGTGTGTGTGTGTGTGTGTGTGTGTGTGTGTGTGTGTGTGTGAGTTATTCATGTAATAATCTCCAGTTATGTTAATCACATGCCGTGGTGTGTGTCGTGTTGAAGGATACAGAGGCAGGACGCAGCATTTTTAAAGTTCGAGCAGTGGATAAAGACCTCGGCTCTGGAGGAAGCGTCATGTATTTCCTGCAGGTGAGATTAAAAACCACATTAAACATCAAAAAGATGTCAAAGTGTAAAAATTACATTACAGCTTGATTTTAGTGCATTTTACATGACACGATAAATATAAAACGTTTATATCCGTCCATTTCAATAATTATTTTTAACAGATTAATTATTTTTATTATTTATCTGTTGAAAGGTTCAGCAGGTTAATATTAACGAGGTTGTTGTACTATTTTAGTGTTTCTATAGTAACAGCTGATTTCCAGGGTCATGAAACAGATGAAAAAATCTTCATGATTGTGGATTTTCCGTTCTCAGAAACAAATGCATACAAACTGGATGTTTTGTCTCATTAACTTTATTAACTTTATTTGTCTAATTGATTAAACAAATCAATGAATCAATTAATCATTTATTTATAAAGCACTTATTAACAACTTCAAGTTGACCAAAGTGTTTTACATAACAAAGAAAGAAGACAAACAATGAGAAAAAGAAAAATCTAAAATGAATACAAGATGTTAAAATAAAAATAGATACTTAAAATTAAGAAATCAATAAAATAAAGAAATGGATCGACATTGGAGCAGAAAGCATAAAGCAAAATCTTAAGCTTAACAACATTAAAAATATAGTTCAATATAGGATGAAAACAGAACATTAATAAATAAATAAAAATAGAATTTTAAGTGAATGTTATTATAAATAAAATAAGCACATTATCTAACTACTATAAACTAAAAGCTAGTGTAAACAAGTCTGCTTTTTTTTCTCAGTGTTTTTTTTTCTAATTCCATAGGAGCCGCTGTTCACAGTTGCTGTATCTTAAGCGAGAACAAAAGCTAAAAATTTGAATGTTAAATGTAAAATTAAATGATTAAATGATTAATACATATTATAAATTTGATTTAATTCTTTAATAAAGCAGAAATTCTAAATGTTAGAAAGCTGCTGTGGTACAGGAGGAATAAAACACACCAGGGTGAGCTGCTAGGAAAAAAACAATCAGCTTCAGCATGGTAACAGTAACTCTGTGAAATTATCATTGCTGAAATAAAAAAAAAATTAAATCTATAAAGACCTCGACATCTCAAAGACCATCAGGAAATGTGCTGCTGCTTTAATGGATTAAATTTTAATCACATTTGAGGCGTGGCAGTGAGCGCTAAACCTGAATCTCACACACACACACACACGCATTCACACACACACACACACACACGCACTCACAAATAAGCACGCACACACACACACACACACATACACACACACAAACAAGCACGCACACACACACACACACACACACACACACACACACACACACACACACACACACACACACACACACACACACACTCACAAACAAGCACGCACGCACACACACACTCAGGCTTCTAGATATTCAACATCCGGGTGTTAAGTTAAATCCTATAACACTTTCTGTATTCATGGATCTCAATATCGAAATATTTCCAAAATTGATCGTGTTAAAGTTGTTCATTAGTTCATTTGTTAATCATAATGAATTGATTGAATCATTAGTTAGTATATTAAAGAGTAATTGTTCATTAGGATTTCTTTAGTCACTTTGTTACTAGTGGTGTGTTTAAAGGTCGTGCTCGTCATTACGACTAAGATATTTTTATAACCTGATGAAAGTTTCATGATCGTTAATAACTGAACAGTTTTTTAGGATTATTTGATAACACCTTGCAGCTAATGATGATGATGATGATGATGATGATTTTGCTATGACATGATGTATGAATAATATGTTATACTATAAATGTAATAAATATGTTTGTTTTTTTCAGGCGTCTCCCAAAACCAAGTTCACCATCGATGGGCACAGCGGCGTGCTGCGCGTCAAAGCGGGCGAGTCTCTCGACTACGAGACCTCCAGCACACACTTCATCACTGTAGTTGCCAAGGTATTAAAAACACAGCATAATACACAAAACTTTCATTAGACATATCCTGTAACTATTAACTGATTATATTAAAGAGTATGATGTGTCAGTTTTTTTAAAAGTCTTAATAAAACTCTAATGGACGGATTGATTTGCTGTTGCTGTGGTGTAAGAGGAATAAAACACTCAGGAACGTGCTCTTATAGGAAAATAATCCATTTTTTTAAAACTGGAGTTTGGTTATTGTTTTCAGGACGGCGGAGGGAAGTATGACGGAAAACACCAGGTGATGACAACATCAGCCACCGTAACCATCAACGTCCTCGATGCCCAGGACTCGCCTCCTGCTTTTGTGGGAACGCCATATTTCGGATATGTTTATGAAGTATTGGAGCCGGTACGTATTATTATTATTATTATTATTATTATTATTATTATTATTATTATTATTATTATTATCAACAGCAGCAGCACATAAAATCATACAAAGTATAAAGATAAATAATTGTATAGAAACTGTTTTATAATGGCACTGCAGTTCTACTTTTGAACTCTATCATTCTATCAATAATCTAATTTACAAAACCTATATTAAAATTGATTTAATGCCATATGATGTCACACTTTGTATTTTATGTTTACAAATAAAAATAAATAGAGTTTTATCCCACCCTGTTACATGCTCTTGTAAAATCATGTACAAGAGAACTTTAAAAGTTATTTTAGAATGCTTGTAAAATAAGCTCCAGGTCTCCACAACCCAACACAGGATACACAGTATAGAAAATTGATGGATGGATTTTTTGTTTAACTGTAATAAGTAACTATGTTTTATTTTTTTAATACCAAGTGTGTTAGTGATGTGTCTATGTCCTACAATCTAGAACTACAGGATGGACTCAAAGTTGTCTTGAATCTATAATAACAACAACTACAACAACAATAATAATAATAATAATAATAATAATAATAATAATAATAATAGTACAATTCAGCAACAAGACTGGAATGTTATATGTGACTGTAAACAGAACAGACTGATTTATATTGATCTTTTTTTCTGCAGGGCTCAGAAATATTCACAGTGTCGGCCAAAGACGGGGATCAGACCAACCCTAACCCTATTCACTACTCTATCCTTAATGGTAAGCAGCATATAATATCATAATATACACATTATGATTTCCGATTATATTATAAGTATATTCGACCCTCATTTTTATTTGTGCATTCACTTGGGAAAAACAAGAAAAAGTAACAAATAAGAAACTTGAATCAAGGTCCTAAAAATGGTATTAAATTATTACAGGAATATTATGTTTGTTAGTTTTCATCAACTTAAACAATTATTGTAACAATTTTTCCCCTTATTTTGATCTTTTTTTTAATCTTGATTTTATTAAAGCTGCATATATATATAGTTTTAATTTCCTTCTCTCCAATTCAAACTGTTGATTTTTTCACTATAACCTGAACAGGAAGTGACGGAGCCTTCAGCATCAACAGCTCGAGCGGTTCCATCGTTCTGATGTCATATCCCATCCAGCTGAAAAACGAGTTATACGAGCTGAAAGTTAAGGTACACAGCTGCAGATAGTTGTTCTGGACGTGTTACAGCACAAACATTTTTATTATGTAATGAGAAACTGTTCAATATATATATTTATTTTTAAACAAGGCCTCGGAGGTGGGGCCTGAGAACGAGCTGCTGGACTCGAGCGTGACGCTGGTGACCATCCGCTTGGTGGATCTGAACAACCATCCGCCCACCTTTTATGGAGAGAACGGCAAACAGGACACATTCGAGCTGACCATGAGTGAGCATCCTCCTGAGGGAGAAATCCTGAGAGGCCTGAAAATCACCGTTAATGATTCAGACCAGGTGACGTACAGACGCTTTAATATTACATCATCAGCTTCAGGAGATTTTACACATGAATAGAAAAACATCGTTTTTTCTGCTTTTGTTTTTAGTTTTAAATAACAACCGAATTAAATGTAAATTAATTAAACCTTAACAACTTTTAAAAACTTTTTAAAAAGTAAAAAAACTTTTTTTAAAAGAAGATAAACTTTTTACAGATTTATTGGCTAAATCTTAAACCAAAGATTTTTGTAAACAATTTGTGAAGCATGAAAATTTCTCTTAAAGTAAATATTTGACACTAAAAAAAATATTGAGGATTTTTTTTAATTGCTAAAATTTCATGACTGTTTCACAAAAGGCATACTCAGTCACATGACTAGAGCAAATTATAATATTTGAGTCAAAATCACAGCTGTCATACAGAGCTGAAAAAAAAGATGCAAACAAGCTGGAAGAAATTCAGTGTGGAAGTGGCACAGAATTTTTTTAAACTTAGATTTAAGTTCATACAGGGCAGCAGGTTAAGAAATTGCATGAATTAATCTTCAACTATACCTCCAGGTGTGTGCACTGGCACGATTTATAAAAATGTAAAAAAACAAAAATGTACCATTTTAATATCTTCACTGTATGAATTTTGTACCTTTATCATCCTACAAAGCATGCCCATTCCCAAATCTTACGGGTTCACAAAATTCCATGAAATAAGTTGAATACATTTGTAAAATATAATCTTATATTTAAGATAATATTAAATGCAGAAAGTGATGAGAGACTTTAAGCTTTTTCAGTCATGAAGCCAAAGGTTCAAGCCATTAAGTGATAATAAGAGCGATTTCTGCTCAGAGCTCGAAACCTTTTAGCTTCCTGTGAGGTGTTCCTCAAGACTCAGTACTTGGCCCGCTTTTATTCATCATCTACTCTGCATTATGTACCTTTATATAAATATGCAGTATAACAAGGATAATATTGTGTGCTTTAGGAGCTGTATGCTGTGTGTAATTATCTATAGAACACAGGTTTCTGTTTGGCTTTTCAGAAGGTGTAAAAATAAAATGTCACTATCGCAACATGGCAATGCTGAAGATGTTGATAAAATTCACAGCTGCAGGCGAAATGTGTAGATGAGTGCAGGGTCGTGTGTTTAATTTCATCTCCAGGTCTTGTACTTTGGCAGACTGAATGTCTCCTGTTTAAACTGTAGGTTAAAAAGAAAATACGTGGGAAAAATGTCTTTTGTAAGCATTAAGCCATGCAGCTAACTGTGAGGATTGAGAGTGATCTTTAGAATCAGAAAACAGATGATTGATCTAAAGCTAATCACATATGTACACGTTTGTAGAGTGCACTCACTTTTTTATGGATAAAAAGCTATTAACTAATTTACAGGTAAAAAGGGATAAAATAATAAAATAAATATAGGTATAAAAAGAATATATTAAAAAACCTATATTAAAGATATAATTAAAAGCAAATTATGAAAATATAAACATTAGAATATAAAAAGATAATTTTAAATATATACTGTAAACAGGCTGCAAAATGTATGAAAAAGTCTGCAATATGTTTGAGTAAGACCGCTGTGTGTGTGTGCAAAGCTGCATGAGTGCGCAAATTGTGCAAATGATTAAAGTGATTGTTCAGTGATTGTTATTGTGCAGACAATAAAGATATAGGAAAATAATCCAGTTTATATTATCTATGTTTTTTTAGATAATACACAATAACATGACATGAATGTGTTCCTGCTATAAGTACGAAATGGCTTGACACACACATGTCGGAAAAAAATCATATCAGTCATGAAGTCTGATGAAACAGATCACATGACTATAAAGGATAAACATTTTCAAGATTATAAAATGTTTAGGATTTTCTCTGTTTCTTTTTATTCTCCCAGAGGAATTGTTTATTTAAAAAAATAGTGTTTTCTTCCCCGCAGGGAGCAAACGCTAAGTTCAGACTCCGACTGGTCGGACCCGGGCGTGTCCTCCGTGTCGTCCCTCAAACTGTCCTCAACGAAGCCCAAGTCACCATCATCGTAGAGAACTCGAGCGCCATCGACTACGAGAAACACTCGATTTTAACCTTTAAGGTACCAGAAAAGGTTACTATAATATAGAATCCTTAATTTATTAGAATTATATTTTTATTATAAGTAGAAATAATTATAGAAAATTAATCAACACCTCCTGACCAATCAGATTTAATAGCAGAACTTTACAGTTGAAATTTAAAATTGAGTGTGCAGAGCTTCATCAGGAATACTCTGAATTAAAAAAAAAAAAAAAAAGATATCATAAATTGGATTTAACACTTCTTTATTATGTGCATAATATAATGGTGTTTGTGTAATTTCATAGTGGTGATGTTTTCATTATTATTCTAAAATAATAATAATCATAAAAAAGTTATAATACAAATGATTTATAAACGGGGTGTACAAATGTGTTCAAGGTGTGGAAACAGAGAGACAGTGTTATCTGTGGTGTTATAAATAAAATAATGTTTTCTGAAAATGTGTAAAAACTTTTATTAATCAAAATATTTTATGAATACAGTGGAACCTTGGATTATGAGCATAATTCATTCTGGAAGCAAGCTTGTATTCCAAAACACTCATAAACCAAATCAAACCTTCCCATAAGAAATAATGAAAACTCAAATAATTCGTTCCACAGCCCAAAAAAATAAATACAGAAAAATAATTAAGACAATATATAAAGTAAAAATAAAACAAATTAAACTGCACTTTACCTTTTAAAAAAGTAAAAAACAAAAACAAAAAACAAATGAACCAGAACCTTACCTTTGAAAAGAATCGCGACAGAGCAGAGTTTCTGTGTAGAGCAGAGTGTGTGTGTCTGTGTGAAGCCGGGGAAGGGGGATGGTGTGTGTGTGTGTGTGTGTGTGTGTGTCGATGTCAAAAAACTTGGCACTCGTAAACCAAGACATGCTCGTTTTTCAAGTCAAATTAAAAAAAAAAAATCTTTGCTCGTAAACCGAGTTACTCGCAATCCGAGGTTCCACTGTACTTTTAAAAATGTCCCAGGATTTACTGTACATGAAAACATTATTTAAAAAAACAAAATGTTCATTTTATTTTTGTTGCTGCTGTTGGTGTTATTCTTCTTAATGTTGTTGTTGTTGTTGTTTTTGTTGTTGTCAGTTGTTAGCGGTGGAAATCGACACCCCGGAGCGTTTCAGTGCCACAGCGGACATCATCATTCACCTCCTGGACGTAAACGACAACACGCCCAAGTTCTCCTCTGAGTTTTACATCGCCAGAATCCCGGAGAACTCACCTGGAGGATCCACCGTCGTATCCATCACCGTGAGTGCACCAAGACTTACTGTAATGCCAGCTTCCTGTTATAAGGAATAACCAAAAATAAGTGCCCCCTGCATTAAAACAGCTTTAACACATAGAAACAAATCTGATGTGTTTTTTTTCTTCAGATTTTGCTTAATATAATGCGGCATTTTGTTTGCAAATGTGAATAAAATGTTACTGATGTAAATGTTCTCATATATCCAAGTTTGTCCTACTCGCTTGCGTTAAAAATTAATTAAATGTCTAACCTGAAACATTACCTACTGTAAAATTATTTATTCAATTACACGATGGTTCTGAATAACACAGGTGGAAGTTGTAATATTATGTAGTATTATTATTCTCCATCTTTAATTATAGTTTAACATATGGAGTTTAGAAGTTGATGAAATAATTGAAATATAATAATTAGATATTTAAACTGTAAAAACATCACTTTAATCAACTCTAAAAGGGGATTTTTGCCAATTCTTTCTTTCTTTTGTATTTTCTATGGGTAATCTTTACCTGTAAAAACATTTGATGCAATCTTACGTTTTGTACATAAACTAACATCTTAAAAATACAGATCTGATCACTCATCCAGGAATCCCAGGGAAAAGGTGCAGACCGGTCAAGCTCAACAGTTAGCTAATCTCAGTCACTGAAGTGAAGTGAAATGATGTGGTGTAGAGTTAAGTGGCATCAAAACGTAATATATGAACCATAACTACTAAGAATGAATCCATCATTATGTTTGTGGTTTAAATATTTAACACAATGCTAAAGATTATTTACATTTGCATTAATAAATATGAAAGCAATAAAATGCCTTAAAACCTTTAAAATCTAGGATATTTAATTTATATTTACATTTATGCATAAAGTTGCTTCATGAGTTAATGTATATTTTTACATTATAAAATGTTGCGTTTCCATAGTGACTGGTGGAGGTGATGTGGTTTTCACACTGATTGGCAACAGTTCAAGATTCTTGAATAAAAAGTAAAAAAAAAAAATTATGCTGAATTTAAGACACATTAATGGTCTATTTATTTATTTATTCCTTTATTTATTTAATAAGACATGTAGAGTTTATAGTGATTTCACTAGTAAGTGAGGGGGGTGTTTGTTAGAATTAGATCCACTTTAGGACAAAACAAACAAACAAACAAACAAACAAACAAACAAACAAACAAACATTACAAGTTCTCAATCATCTAAAATAATCATATCTCAGAAACAAACCCACAACATTATGCTTTTTATTATATTATAAAAAAAAAATTTTCCACTTAAATTTTTCTTGGTGGAAACACCAGATTTGCGAAATGATGAACCTCTCTCACGTTATCTCATGGAATGTGTCCTGTCTTCAGTGTTGTGATTAATAAATGCATGTTAATTAAGTCTTGGCAGGACGGCCGTCACTTCCAGCCTGGCTGCGTCACTCTGCTGATGATTCAGACTCTAATTAAAGTTCTGTATTCATTAGAACTGATGCCAGACGAGTTGCTGTAAATAGTACGAGCGCGCTTTAATGTGGAAAATCAAACAATTAAAGATGTTTCATGTCAAAGACAAGTTTTTCTTAGAATGATGAAGCAGAACTTTCTACAAGGAAAACCTTATCGACCAATCAGATACAGGCATTTAGTCATGTGATACACGGCTCACTTTATATAAGGGTCAAGAGCTGTTTTATTAATTAAAGATAAATAAAAAGGTAGAGAGAAGGTAGACTATCAGGTTTGGATTATGGAGATATGAGTGTGAACTAGAAAGTTAAAATTGGAAGTGGGGATTAGACAGACTAGAGATAAAACAGTGGAAGTAAACAAAACAGATTGGACATTAGAAAGTAGAGATGAGTATGTAGAAATTAGATAGAAATAGCCCAATGTAGATGTGATGGAAGATCAAAGCTTCAAAATTCGGCAGTTGAGATTAGACAGTAGAAATGAACACTAGAGACTGTACAATTGAGAATAGATAGAAAATAGAATAGATTGGACATTAGGCAGTAAACATTGAACAGAGCTTGAACAGTGGAGCTTTGGACTGGACTTTAGAAATTAGGCAGTAGAGATGGAATAGGAGAGATCGGACACTTAGTAATAATTGGACAATAGAAACTGGACATTTTAAATTAAGAATTAAAAAATTAAAAAATTAGTTTTCAGTGACTGTACATTACAATAGAAATCACTTAGTAGGGGTTTACAGTCGAAGTTAGATCATAGGGATTGAACAATAGAGACTAGACGTAGGAAATTAGCTAGTAGAAATTAGAGTATAGATTGGACAGTAGAAATAGAGTTTGTACAGTGAAGATAACAGTCACTTGTGCAGTAACATTAAACTAGAGACTGAACAGAGTATATTATGAAGTAAAGATTAGACAGTAGATATTGGAAAGTAGAGATTGGACAGGAGAAATTTGGCAGTAAAGATTGAATGATAGAAAATAGACAGAGAAAATGTATTAACAGTGATTAAACAGCAGAGATGCACATTAAAGACTGAACGATAAAGATTGGACAGTAGAATTTAGGGCTTAGAGGTTGAACAGTATAAGTTAAGTTATATATGTAGATTGCATAATAGAGATTATTTATTAAAGACGGAGGGGTAGAGATTAGACAGTAAAAGTTGAACAGTAGAAATTAGGCAGTGTAGATCGGACAGTCATATGCAGACACACATCAGTACACAATACAGTGTTTACAGTGTAAAAGCTCTCTCTCTGTGCTAACTTCATTGATGGATATTTTTCTCTTCCAGGCATCGGATCCTGACTCTGGGCTTTGGGGAGAAGTGAAATACTCCATGTATGGCTCAGGAGCTGATCTGTGAGTCCCGTTCAAATATAAAGGCACCCTGCTGATGTCCATATGTCCATATGTCTTTAGTTATCCTGAACTGACAGGGCAGAGCGCTGAATATCATGTGTCTCAAGGCTGATTACTGTACATGTACTGTAAACATCATCTAGCTAACTGTAAGTGTCATCTAGATCACTAAGACTACTAGCAAGTTATCCCTTCTGTATTAATTGTAACTGTAAACACCCTTTATATGGCGATAAGTGACTGTGTACAATATAGGCTTTATATAGGTTCTGTATGGTGCTTAAGCCACATGGTGCATTGTGGGAGATTTGTATTGTGGTATTTGTTGGTATTTTAAAATCAATCTGTGGATTTTGAATATAACCTAAAAACAAATATCCCAGAGCATATACGTACATATTGCCCTATATAATGAGTATGGAGTGATTTGGGACACAGGCACGGCTTAACTCAGAGACAGGAGTGAAGCTGAGAGATAATCCTGTAATCCGATTGGACGAGTAAAAATAGCCTCGCAGTGTGAGTCAGGGTCTAATTAACATGTGATGTTATGAGATGTGACAGCAGGTAAGAAAGAGAGAAAGAAAGAGAGAGAGAGAGAGAGACACTGACGAGAGCAGGAAGTGTGCGGAAAATGTAAAAACCCGCTAATGTATGCCTCGCTCGCCTGGCCTGACGCTGAAAGTGCAATGAGAGACGTGTGAAAGTTCGCAGGTTTGAGGCGGCTCGTTAATTCTCACCAGCTGAGCACCGGCTCATCCAGGCACAGGGAGAATTGTACTGATTTTGTGTAGGGTTTAAACAGGAATTTGAGGACCTGGATGAAATTCTTTAGCACTTCAATAGATTAATGTATGAAATGAAAAAAAATCAGACGCACAATCAACAACTTTAATCAAATAAAGGTGATCAGTTTGACATGTTTATATTCTAAAGTTTGTTTTAACTTATGAGGAGCTGCAAAGTTATTGTAGGTAACCATTAAGCAAAGGTCTGGTTATACTGTATGTTGTGGGGGAAGAAATCACATTTTAATGTCGTAATGATTGTTAAGATTGTTTTTTCACTGATTCCCACCCTCTGTTTATACAGTAAGTGTGACGAATTAAAATTCCTGGTTCTTGCTTGTTCAGCTTTGTGAGATCACATGCCTTAATCACCGACAAACTGACTCTGCATCAGCTGCAAAATATCAAATATACTCACGGCCCTTTTTGATAATGAAACCCTCTGTTTGTGTCCTACTTTAAACACATTATGAAGACCTGAGTGTACCGTTTGATGACTCTGAGCATAAACATGTTTAATCAAGTGACCACGTGTTACACAGGTTCCTCATTCACCCCACCTCAGGGGTCATCTACACTCAGCCGTGGGCGTCTCTGGACGCGGAGGTGAAGTCGAAGTATAATTTCTACGTGAAGGCAGAAGACAGCGAGGGGAAGTCCAGCCTGGCCGAGGTCTTTGTCACGGTTCTAGATGAGAACGATCATTCTCCAGAATTTAATGAGAACTTCCTAGAGAAGACCATGATCCTCGGTGCTCCTGTGAAGATAGAGGTTTGCTCTTTGTTGAGACTTTGTATGTTTCTTGAACATTATCAAACTAGAGAATGATGGTGAATGATTACTGGGAGGTTCCGCGTTTCCCACAATGCAACAATAATTTATGACATGGAATCTCCCTTAACAGAACCTTCAATAAGAGTACATTGCAATTAAATTTAGTTTTTACATGATAAAACTTCAACACAGCTATGCTACTGTAGCTAGCGATAATATTAGCATTCGTGGCGTAGCTTAGTGGTTCTTTTTGCCTCCCTGTGTTCAGGCGGTGGACGATGATGCAGAGGAACCCAACAACGTCATCGAATACTCCATAATGAAGGCTGAGCCAGAAAACGTTTTCGACATCAACACCCGAACGGGCGAGATCAAGCTGAAGCCATTCATCAAGTCCCTGGAGATGGTCCAGAACATCACCAAACAGCACGACTGCAAGTGGTCAGTGGTCGTCCAGGCGCGAGATCGAGGTTCTCCATCATTCATGACGACCGCTGTCGTCCATCTCGACATCACTGAAGCGGTAAGAAAAATCAAGCTTCATGTTTGTACTGTATACTGTAATCTCTTAGACAGAAGAACGGTAAGGAATAAAACACAAGGTGTAGTGCATTAGTCATTTTTGTGCTCTGTTTCAGAATCAGCTCTCGGGGCCCGTGACGGCATTTTTAATGCAGAGCAGAGACAATCCGGCGAAGGCTTTGGGTGTGGCAGCTGGGGTCATTAGTGTCATGGTGATGGTCACCGTGGTGATCTCCACCGCAATGTACCTGCGCAACACAAAGTCCAACAGGATCGGGCCGTCCCGTCGCGTTGTCCGCCGCAGGCGTGGGGAACCCCAGCAGTGGAATTTCACATTCGGGAACTCACAAAATCCTGACAGGTTCCTCACTGTTCACAATATTGAGAGCAACAACAAGAGCGAAAAATCATGGTCCAAACCTCCACCGCCATGTGCGCCGGTTCTGCCTCCACCTCCACCAAGTAACAACCCCAGGATGAGTAAGCATCACGGTGCCATTCCGACCGTCTCAGGATCCTTAAGCTCCCAGACCTCGAGCAACAGCTCCATCAGTAGCAGAGATACAGAAGACCAGCCAAGTAAGAAGAGAGAAGGAAATATCAGCTCGGCGCTGGTGTCAGAGCTGAAGAAGAGGCTGGAGCAGAAGATCATCGAGGCTAATCAAGGCTACTACTGCTGAAATCACTGGCTTAGCAAACATGCTAGCATAGATCCTTAGTACTGAAGCCACCAGATAAACATAGAATGCTTCACTAATGTATCTCAGAGATAAATTAAAGCATGAGATTATAACCGAGGAGATCAAATCTCTGGTGGCAGCTGGTCTGGGGTAACGTTCTGCCTCTGCTTTTTATAAACGATGATGCATGATGAAATATTTATATGTTAATACTAGTACTGCTAATAATAATAATAATAATAATAATAATAATAATAATAATAAAGTAAAGGTGAGGTGTGTGTGAATAACGTGTAAAGGTTCAGGTGTAAGGTTCAGGATTTCAGTAGTTATATCTGTACAACTTACATGGAAGACACATTAAAGTAAGAATATTTCCTTTTCTGATGTTTGTTTGCATCAGAGTGTATTTAGACCAGTTTAAGATTAACAATTCCACAGGGGTTCACCTGGTAAGAAGTTTAGAGTGAGAAAAGATGACATTTGTGATTGTACATATTTTTGTTTTGTTTATTCTTTGCACTTTGCTACAGTATGAACTTTATTTTAAGCTTGCCAATGAAACTGCTGCGGTATTTATCTGAAACCTAAAAAAAAAAAAAAGTCTTCCCTCTTACAATCCTCACTACATTAGCATAGACATGTTGGTTGTCTAAATGTTTTTTTTTTCCCTCACTACATTACCACAGCAGCAGTATCCAAAAAGTAAGGCTAAGTACAAAATTTAGATATAATTTAAATAAAGTGCTAATTTGCACAGATAAATGCTCAGGTTTGCTAACACCTTTCCCAGATTGCTCAAATTAGCAAACTGGGCTAACTGTACTAGCTACATACTGTGCACTCACCAGAGGCACCAACGATGTCTGATACTTTCCTACAGCTTTATGTTTCTTCGTAATGTCTCTATACACATTTAATGATGTGTTGTGTATAAAGTATACAAATAAATCATCTTGTTTTTCTTACATTTGTGAATTTAACTGTAATATTAGCTAGGAGCTAAAGTCGTAAACGTCCTGTTCCTGTTTTTTAAGGAGTTGTTCAGGCTAATTGTTTGGATTTGTCGCTTTACAGTGTTGAGCTTAAACTGATCATCTTTTGCTTTGTTACTTGTTAGCGTAAACGTAGGGCTAAAGCTGCGCTGGAGCTTTGAAGGCTAACATGGCTAGAAAATAATGTGTGCATTCTTGTGACATTTCCTGCCTTAAACCACACCCACTAAATTCAGTTCAGAATGAGTTAACTCCATTAAAGTATGTATGACTCCACCCCCTTTGTATGCCCCACCCCTTTGGCTTGAAGGCAGAATTGTAGCAGAGGTCTAAAGATGTATTTACGCTGTACACTGTCATTGCTGAATGACAAAATAAAGAAAATTTGAAGAAAATTTCAGACTTTATGGACAACATCAGATAGCAGATACATCAAGGCTTTATTTTCCTTTCTTTATATGTTTAAGCTTAGTTATCCTAGTAGGATTTTATACTAAACATCTTCATGTCAGTCTATGTAATAATAATAATAATAATAATAATAATAATAATAATAATAATGTACTATTTCACTCCTATTTATAAATAATTTAAAAGTAACCCATGGAAGCTTTATAAGGAGGACATCCAGAAGTTTCTATGCAGATTGGTTTATTGTAACAATATTTGTTTCGGCTCTGGTGATTGAATTTAGCTGCTTAGCATATATTTAAACTCTTCATGTCTCATCTTGTCTTCATTTTGGTTGAAATAAATTTGTGCAAACTCATAGAGTGGCTGTTTATCACTCAGAAATTAGAAATGCATGTTTATTAAATACAAGAGGATATGATACAATTTAAAACATTTTATTACATATAAAATCCAACAGCTTACATCTTCATTATGAAGGTTTCTGCGGAAACAACATCCAGTCCATACAGTGACATCATGTTTTATCTCAAACAGATATAATAAACATAAACAAAAACAAGCAAAAATTACATGATGTTTATGACTTTTCTTTTTCTTTAATTAACTATTCATTTGATTTCAGCCAGTTCTACAAAAAGATCTACATCGTCTTGTCTGTTGGTGGGAAAGTGGGCGGGACAAACATGGGGTCAAGCTTTCTCACCAATCATAAGGCAGATGTTTCACCCACACAAGCTAGCAAGTAAAAGCTAATATAGCATGCGCAGCAAGCACTGATCGTGTGTGTAGGTGGATTTAAGGTTGAAAAAGAACTTAAAAGTACTTTATGCTTATGAAGTCAATTCAGAGTCATTTTTAGAATATTAGGCCATGCTCGTTAAGAGGGTCATTAGCCTGTGGTTCAGTGCTCTATAACTGGACTCTTCACAACTTTAAACTTGATTCAGTTTGTGTAAAATCACACTGCTATTTCCACTGTGCTGGTTAGTAGAGCTGTGCGCTGTTACCCTTCTGCACTTTATCTTCCGAGCGCCGTCTCCATTTCTCCTTTTTTCCAGAATCTCTGTAGAGTCCTTCGTCGCTGGCTGCCTGGAGACTGTCGAACGTTCCCTGCCTGTCATTTTCCTGTGAGTCCTTTGCTTCTCTCTTTTCCCGATTTCTACTGCAGACCTGAGCGCAGCGATCCAAGCAGCTGATCCTGGTGTTGGTGGTGCAGGCGAACATGCCTGCAGGAACCGCGAGAACCATGGCGCATACGATGACGATGATGTGGATGAGTCGTTCACGTTGCTCCAGTTCATTGGTACTGCTCCCTGTTACGAAAACAATACACTGCTCGGGACGGGGTGGCTGATTCTTCAGTGACACGCACACCTCGTATTTTGTAGCCGGTTCGAGGTCGTTCATGGAGTACTTGTTGATGCCTGGGCCGATGTACAGAGCCTCTTTTTTTGCAGAATTGTAACGACCGAAATGGACAGTGAACCATGTTTCTGAAGGGTTTTCTGTCGCCGCATACCACTCAATGGTTATACCGTACACGGTCTGCTTGGCAATTCGTATATTGATGTAAATGTTTTCATTAACCGAGGGGGAAGGAAGGTCTGAGGACATCACAAATGAAGCATTGGAGAGCAAGATGTTGAGTTGGATGCTAACAGAGGAATTGCCAATGAAGTTGCTGGCACTGCATTTGTAGAGTCCATGATCAGATGATCGAACAGATGGGATCACTAAAGCTGAGATGATTGTATCTTCATTCATCTGAGACTGAGAAACTACAGAGAGAGGAACACAAAGGTATATGATGACAAAAAGACAAAATTTTCTTTATTTTTAAGATTTTAAAAGTTTACCGAAGTGTAAGAAAATTTAAAGAAGTGAAAAGTTGCATTTTTTCATCAAGAGGTTAACAGTGATGGTAACTAATTAACACTTATTAATGCAATGTTCACAAATGCTATATACTGTATGGACCTTTTTAAAAAAAATTCTTCAGGTCCTCATTTTGAATTCACAGCTCATTTGATTTACTGCTCAGCAAGCAGCTCCGCACAGTTTACGATGTCCTATCAACACCCATCAGCATGATATATATATATATATATATATATATATATATATATATACCTATACTAATATAATATGTATTAAAACATTTCCAGGTACATCTGGGCAAGGCTTACTTGCCATGACAGGACATACATTACTACTGTTCTACATTTTTTTATAATCTATACAAACAATGTCTTTAGAGTACTCCCGGATTCTCTTTCTGCTTACTATAGATGTCATGTTTGCACAATCTGTTTGCAAGCTGCTGTCATGCCATATCAGGCTCTGTCTAACGATTTGGTTTTGTTACCACATTGATTGTATTCACGGCACTGATCTATTCTCCGGCTTCCTTGACCACCTATTTGCGCACACCAACATGAAACAAGCCATTGCCGATGTCACAAACTGGCTCCAATGGCTCCAGCTTTCATCTGCTCATGGTTCTGCTTCATACCTTCTCCTCAAAATGGTCCAAGGTGGCGTATGTTATAATAGTCCACAGGGGAAGGGCTCAAGAGTAGAGCACCATGGTCTGGGAGGCCCATGACCCCTGCTGCTCCAAATTTGAGAACATTTCCAGGGAGACGAGGAGGCTGTTTAACTCTTGCTACTCCAGAGAAGTGAGGAACAAGCTGTTAAACCTTCACCAGATTTAGTCTATGCCATAGAGTTCTGGATGCTGGCTAGGTCAGATGGACTCACGCCTTCGTCTCTGGAGACCAACCAGAATGTCACCACCCAAGAGAACTCATGTGTCTCAATAATTGTTTACTACAATAAACTGAGCAGAAAGAACCAATGTAATAATAATAATAATAATAATAATAATGCATTTTATTAATTAAGCATTTAAATTTGTGGACAAATTTCAAAGTGTTAATGAGGGGACATTATGCATGCTGGACAGGACCCGCATCTCACTTGTGAAGCGACAGCACCACCAGGTGAAAGGAGCCTGCTTCTACTGTGGAAAGTCTAGCCATCTGCTTAAGATCTGTCTGGTAAAAGGAGTGGCCCTCTAGTATGGCTGGGAGCACTAGACTCCAGAAGGGCTCCCAGATCAATGCCACCTACTCCCCGCATACCTTGTTCAAGAACGACAGGCTCACCTGGTCCAGGTGTTATTTGATCGGAACTTGAAATTGTGTCAAATCAAGGTGTACAAAAGACCTATTAATTTTGGAAGGTGGTCTGTAAGCTCATCAGAGCTACTCCCAGTTTGTCATCAGGGTTCCACCCCAATCCAATGGCCAGACTGAGAGGAGAAACCAGGCAGGTTGCCCTGAGGTGCATGGCCTCTCGGGATGCTGCTTCCTGGAGCAAGTTTCTGCCCTCGATTGAGTATGTCCACAACTCCCAACCCTCATCAGCCAAACGTTTGTCTCCTTTTCAATGTTGTTTGGGTTACCAATCACCCTTGTTCACAAGCCTGGTGAAGGAGGTAGACCCTACACCTCATCCGTTGCTGCAAAAGGACCCAAAAGGCCTTTGCTATGATCTGTCAAGGCATATAAGACACAGATAGTAGCCGCTTTGGGCCCTGAAGTACAGTATATGGTCGGCCGAGGAGTCATACTTGTGGCCAGAATTATCCCTCTGAGAACCATCTCTCGCAAACTGTCTCCTCGATACATTGAGCTATTTACAATCACCAAGATCATAAACCCTTCTTCCGTCAGATTCCTGCTTCCCTCCACCATGTGAATAATGTTATCTCACCTCATGCTCATGCTTCATGCCCATAAAATGAACATAGAGATCTGTACATTGTTGAGTGAGTGTCTGCACATTGTTACATTTCTCCTCCAACCCTCTAGAGGACACTCTCCTGAGTATGTTCTTTCTCTACAATGTGTATTATCGTTTGAGTGAGTATTTTGGTTTAATGAAACACTTTCAAGTCATCATGAGAGGAGGGTTTGCATGGAGCAATCAAAGTCTTGTATCAATCAAACCTTTCACAGAGTCAGCTCCTGAACAATACCTCAAGACAAGGTTAAAACTAGTGTGGTGTAAAGTTTTGGTTGGACAACTGACATTAAAGATACACTTCCAGCACATAAAGTGATGCATCCATCTTGAATAGGGGCCACAGTACAAGCCTCTGGAGACAATGTTATAATCTCAGGTTGCTTCAGTTGCTTCAGGTCTATAGCAGCATTATTTGGCAATAAAATGAAGTCAGCTGATGACATGAATGTACGGAATGACCAGGTTATCACATCTATGGAGTTTTTCTTCCTCGATGGTACGGCCATATTCCAGGCGTGTGACAGAGGGGGTCTGTGAGCATGAGGAATCATTTTCACGCATGAACTGGACACCATACTGTGTGCTAAAATTGAAAGAAAAGGTGATTGAAATCACCCGAAGTGTGTGACTTTTTGGCCAGCCAGTATATGTTGTAACTACTGTATATACTCAGAAAGTGACCGTAAATCAAAAAAGTATCCCATAGTTAAAGAGGAACAAGAAACCCCGTTACAAACAAATCAGGAGCAAGTCTGAACACAAACAGGAAATACTACATCAGTGATGTGTAACTTTTCAAAGATAAAAAAAAAAACTCGAGAGTTTAAATACTGTAGAATGGTGCAGAAAACACAAAACATAATTCTTACATTTCTATGTTGAGGGAAAAGCTCAGAGGAAGAGTGCCAGACCAGACCAGACCATATCAAGCAGACAATAAGTCTACATTATAACTCAAATAATCACTTTTTGAGTGTCTTGGAACACAGCCTACAACAGCAGAAGACCTCATCAGGGTCCACTGCTGTCAGCCAAGAACAGAAATCTGAGGCTCCAATGGGTGAAAGATCCCAAAACTCTACAACTGGAGTTTGAGGCAAAGAAAAACAGATATTTCTCCAAACTGGAGATCTGGTCATTCACTCCCACTTTAACATAGTATGCTAGCATTACTGATGTATACTTACTGATATTGATATTTATTAGCCCTTTTTAATTTTCAGTCAAGTGTATAGAAATGTTAAGGAATGTAATTTGCATAAATTTGACAAAAATGTTTTTTTAAGACTCTGAATGTTTAGCTCTTGACATGCTAAATATTGTGTATTAGTGTGTATTAGCATATTTTCTCCACCCTTCACCTTTACCTGTGAATCCTCTGATGACTTTTAGACTGTAGCTCCACCGAACCACCGCGTCAGGCCTCGCCTTCACGACGCACCTCAGAGTTGTATTTGACCCCAGCGCCGCCGTGACGTTAGGATCAGGCATAGAAATCTCTGGCTTTAGACAATTCTTCAGCTCGACCTCATGAAAAAACTTCCCCGCTTTAGATTTAGGACCTGAACAGGATAGGTAGGAGTTCATCAAAATGACGGGTGGACTGACGGATTTGACAAAGTCAAGAAAGCCTTTGAGTCTGCAGTCGCACAGCCACTGGTTATCATGCAATGCTAATACAACATTAGCATCACTCTCCTTCCACCTGCTGTGCTTTTGTACCTGATAGCGAGGCAAGTTGAGGAAAACATCCGGGGATATTACTGTAAGCTGATTGAAGGATAAATCTAAATAGGTCAGTGTGGGAAGGTGGCGTAAGGCGAATTCTGGCAGCACGTCCAAGCGGTTGTGCTTCAGATCCAAGATTTTAAGTTTGGGTGTTTCCGCAAAAGCCATCCACGGAATCGTTCTCAGTTTATTTCCCTCCAGTCGGAGTTCAGTCAGGTTAGACAGGCCTTCAAGGCTCTTAATGTTCATCAGTGTGATGGTGTTAAAGTTCAGCCACAGCGACTCCAATGCACTGGCCGTGTAAAAAGCCCTTTGGGGTATTTCTGTGAGGTGCGAATTTTCAATTCGGATTTTAGTCAAATCTCCAGGGAGGTTCTCTGGAATGGATCCTAGAACAGGTTCCATACATAATAAAGATCTGAAAGACAGAAAGAAATATGTTTCATTGTTTAGCAATGTTGCTTAATTGCGGCTGATTTATTCCTCTTTCATCTTGTATCACTGAGATTAGCGAGGTGTTGATTAATTTTCTATTACAGCAACTCATATAAGTGCACATGTTCTGATACGTTACTGTTTCTATAGCAACAGCTCAATCATAGGGATCTGTATGATATCAAATAAACATTTTAATTTAAATGAGGCTTCAGTGTCGGTTGTAACAGTCATGTGAAGCTATACTGTAACTAAGTTCAGGACATGAGAGAGGACTTCACTTCATCACTCCACCTTGTTGTTGATTACTTTTTATAACAGCATGACCTGCTGTGTGTTATTATTAACTTATTGTCTTATTAAACAGTTAATACAGACAGATTGGTCTTCATCTACACAGTCATGTCAATATCCAACTCACCGTCCGGCGCTGTCTTCAGTGCACGAGCATCCGGTCACGCAGAAACTACAGGCTGAATAGAAGTGATTAAAAAGTAAGAGTGCTCTAAGCGTTGTGGAGAACATGCTGGCGGTGCTGGTGGTGGAGCTGGTGTGGCGATCGGGCCGGTCTACAGGACGTGTCCAGGTGCTCGCTGCACTTAAGCTACTTGTGCTTAATCCGCTTGATGCAACGCTCCAGGAGGTAAAGGACGGCAAACACGAATCGCAGGAACCTTTGGAAAAAATATGTTCTATAAAATTATACTCGGCTAAGACTAAACCCAGAAGATTGGAGAAATGTTCTGAAGATTGGATTGGAATACGTAGGCTTTATTTAAAATCATAGTATCTATAATGGATGAAACCATAGAGTTAATGTATATCTAACAGACCTGTACATATAAATATTACGTATAAATCTATACGTATCTATACGTATAAATATTTTCATATTAATCTCAATAATTAATGTCACCCTCGTCAACATCAAGGATGTTTTTTTTTTTAACAATGGTGTTTTATAACAGGGCTCGGACTAATCATAACTGTTACGTGGTACGGTATGGAGAGCCGCACCACGCGATGTTTTTTAATGATAAGAGCCCTGATGCTGGGCGTTAGAGTGGGTCAATGAAATAGGAGTGTGTGAGAGTGCTTGTGATACACACGGGAAGACCTTCCCGTTTTGGAGATGGCGTGGGATTATTAATTAATGAACTGAAAAGGAAACCAATGAAAACTGTAAACACAAAATAAACAGAGCTCCGCCGTCTACGCGAGAACGGACGGGGCTCTGGAAAATAAAACAAAACTTGTCCTCTCGGGGCGTTCACCCTACCGAGGACTTTGCGAGAGAGAGAGAGTTTGTGCTTCGTGCACCAACCAACTACTGAGCGTGCACGCTGACCTACTGCGTGCCGCTCTTTCTAAAGAAAGAAAGAAATTCTTTCTTTCTTTCTTTCATTCTTTCTTTCTCTCTTTCGCCCTGATACCTTCACCGGTGCTACCTAAATGATCGCACGAAGTGCGCCGCTATCAGGACCCTTAAATAAACCCGCCGTCAGGTGCGGCTCATTCAGGCTGATTGCCTGACGGCGGCGTTGCCTAGCAACCGTGTGTATAAATGGCCGTGCTTGTGCCTGTTCAGAACTCCGCGGATCTGCCCGTTCTGGACAGTTTAAGCACGGCTCTGCCTCTCGCGCGACCCGCGTCGTTACAATAAGAAATTACGGCATATAACATCATGTCTAACATAATAATAAAAATACAGTGTTAGCCAGCATATTAGCAACAAAATTGCTAAACATGTGTGAAATAATATTTCAGCATAAATATTTTGTGTTTCAGGATGGAAATTTTACTTTCTCTTTTAATCTCTTTATTAATATTTTCAACAGGGAATTGTTCAGAAATCACGAATACCATAATAAAGATCTGTCTCCTGTGTCAATATCCAGATTCAATTTTATTTGATCTATTTATTTTTTTGAATGTTAGATCCTCAGCTCCACCTCTCTGACTGATTTAATGTCACTAATGGAGACAACATAGCCGACCCTTTTTCAGCTTCAGATTAGCACTGGGTCTGACATCACACAAAGGATTAGCTTAGACACGCTTCACTTCAGTTAACGCTAATAATACGTCTCTTCTTATAGCTTTGAGAGAGACAAAAATACAGCCTTATTAAAAATATAAAAAATACAGTTTTCTTGACTGAATAAGAACATTTCCATTTTAGAAGTGGCAGCTACTGGTCTGACATCAGCGGAAAAAGATGTGGATTGGAAATCTGAAGTGGAAAAATCGATTCTGTAAATAATGGAACAGATTGGACCATTTTATATTTTTGCTTATTATGCTGTATTTGTGTTTATAGACATTTTCAAGGGTTTATCTAAATATGAAAAGTATTAGTTATGTTCTCTCACCAAACCTGATTTTTTTGTGGTAGTTTTTAAACAATTAATACAAGTTAATTAATTAATTCAGTATCAGAAAAGTGTTAATGGTCAGATTGCTGAATCTCATATTGTGTAACACCTGTAACATTACAGCAGACAAAACTAATCCATTATAAAGCTCTCAGCAGGAGATGACGTGAGATAACCTGGGATGACATGAGATGAGAAAGCTGTGAGATGGCATGAGTTGACATGAGATAGCTCTGAGATGGTGTAAGATGATTTGAGATGGTGCAAGTAGGTACATTTTTCATAACCTAAATAATCATGATGATAACTAGATAAACGTACAAGAGCTCATTAGAAAGAAATGGTGCAATGTTCTGTGATTGTTAAAGACCTACGCCTTTGATATTTATCACCCTGTAGAAAACATTATATTTTGCTCGGTATATATGTGCTATAATATACAATATATAATATGCCAGTTCTAACTGCTTATATAAACCCCGACTCAATTCAAATTTTTTTTTTGCAGAAATTCAGAATCAGATGTCTCATAAATTCGTGTAAAACATTTATTCATTTTTTCAAATTTGCAAATAAGAAATAAATATTTATTTACAAAGAACATCTGGAATGACGGCACAATAAATGAACTAACATGGAAAAATCACTGAAGTGCAAAACAAAAGAGAAATTCTAGGTTTGTGCAGAAACACTGTGGAAAAAAGACAAGCAACAATTGAGGACACATGCGAGTACGAGTTTATTCCTGTTCTCTAATGCTTTTAATCCCCGGGAGTGCACAAACGTTTGGTCATATAGTTTATGTATTGTTTAGAATCAAAGGTAAACACAAAGACACACAGTTTTGACTCATGGATTTGCAGAGAAAAGGTGTCTTGCTTGTTTACCTCCAAATCACATGTATCCTTGCAAGGTCGTAAAATGCTTCTTATAACAAAATTCACTGAAATAAGGTACAGTATACTCTCTCCCCTCATGTCCAGTTCTCCTGGGACAGTCTCCAGATCTCCTGACCAGGATAAAGCAGATACGGGACATCAGTGAGTGAATGAATGACTGATGTTGTCTTTATTTCACCTGAATGAGCTACTGGGTTTAGCAGTAATACTCATTAGGGTGTCCTTCCGTTCTGTTCACGGCCTCTGAATCGACGCTGGAGCGAGCTGAGAGCAGGCGGTTGGACTCGTCTTGGTTGAGGTGGGTGAGGTACTCCCCTTCCATCCCTTTTGCCTTGCCACCTGGCGTGAGAGTCTCAAAGGTCACATAGGAGTCCTGGTTGTCTTTCGATTTCCTTCCCATGAGCTTCTGGAGTCGTCGTTTCAGAGCCCCACAGCAAACAATCAAGGTGAGAGGCACGGCGATGACGCACGCCACAGTGATCACCACCACATTGATAAGCTTCTGAGTGCCACTAGCACTTGCTGCCTCATCAGTGGAGAAGATCACACACTGCTCCTTCTTTGGGATTAGGCCTTTCACACATACACAAGCAATGTACTTGGTTTTTGGAACCAGGCCTTCGATGGTGATCCGGTGCTTTCCGGGACTGACGTTGATGCGTCGCATGTCTCTCTCACCGAATACAGCATAAAGAACACTAAACCATGTGGTGTTGGTTGCAGAAGGCGCTCGCCAGTTAATCGACACGGTGTGATCGGTGTCTCCAATGACTTTGACGGAGCGTACCACTCTTCTCTCTGGACCTTGCTGGAGGGAGGAAGCGTTCCCTTCCAAATTACTCAGCACATTCTCATCCATGTGGGTTTCTAAGCTGTTTTCTGTAGTTTTGCCAGTTAACACGCCGTGAGAACTGCTGACGTTCTCGATCTTTGATGACCCTCTGGATTTGGACTCATTAAACAGTTCAATGATGGGAACAGTTACAGAAATTGAGGTTGGAGGAATGTATCTGGCGATGAGTTTCTCTTGATATGCCGATCGTCCGAAGCTTCCGTTCTGCTTGATCACAGTTTTCTTTAAAGTTTCCTCACTAACCTGCTGTGTTTCAGAAATAACAAGAGAGATGATGGCGTTGGCGCTCCCCACAAAATTAATGGCTCTGCAGACATATTTGCCTGAGTCATGAGAGGACACGGCAGGGATGCTGAGGATGGACCAGGTGATGCCCTCAGATGAAACCTCCTCGCGAACTGTAAAGTGGAATGATAGTGACAATTTGTTAATTAGCACACATTTGAGGCATATTTTTTGGAACTTTTTTCTAATATCCTCTGGAGACATTTATGGTTATATGTGCATTTAAGAAAACCCCCAGATTACCTTTGGCCATTAGGACGAGTGTCATCAATCACAACACCACAAGATGTTTAACTTAAAATGTTAATTATTCTTCTGTTTAGTACCAATTAATTCCCTGAGTGGGAATCCTTAAAGGATCGGTGTAGAACCCTACAAAAGAGCCAAGAGTGCTCCATGAAGGCTCCAGTATTTAGGATTGTGTCTACTTTTTTAATAAAGAGCCATCTATACTTAAGAAACATTTAATGTAACCATAATACGTCATAATAACATATCTATCTATCTATCTATCTATCTATCGATCTATCTATCTATCTATCTATAAAATGTTCTGCCTATAAAACACAAACATGGAATTAAATTCATCCTTTAAAGGGCACATACTAGTGACATTTTAGTCATGATTAGACATGAGATGTTTAAAGGTACGATAACGCATAATTTATGGAGTATTTCAGCTGGGACATTAAAACACACTTTCGGGTGAGTTCTTAAGTTAAAGAAATAGAAAAATATGGGACCTTTAACATTTGTGACCTCCCATAGTGCTCTCATGGCTTCACTAAGTGGTGCATAAGCAAAAAAAATAAAAATAAAAATAAAATAAAATACACAGATACTGTATATTCACAATATAATAGTGTTTATTTAAATGCTCGTCCTTTTCTCATTAATATATCATTATATTAGTCTTTTTATTTTAATAATTTAATTGTACTTTGCTTTTTTTGTTAAATCCTATTAAATTTGATGGCAAAACATTCAGCTTCAGTAGGCAGGTATGTGAGGACTCGTAATGTGAGGATCTTTTGGAATCTACTTCTTGACTCTCTTCTAATAGAAATTCATTGGGATTATTTTAGCTAATGACGAGACAATCCACTCACCTGTACCATTGATGGCATTTCCATCAGCCCGGGACCATGTAAGCTCAGGCATCGGTACTCCAACAGTGCCACAACGGAGCAGAACGTTGTTCCCTATCCAGCTGCGAACCTTAGCCACTGCTGTGTGGACCCGTGGTACCTGGCACCTCCGTATCTCCACATTCAAGAAGAGTACACCAGAGAAGCTCTCAGGCTCCGAACAGCGCAGGTGTGTGTCAATGAAGGCTAATGAGGAGGACGGAGACTTCTGGAACTGGACCAGGTCAAACAAGCGACAGTCACACTGCCAAGGGTTATCGTGAAGACCTGAGGAATTGAAAAGAGCAAATAGCAAAATCAATACTAATATAAATTGATTGTAATAATAAATTATTACCGAAATGCAGGGAAAATATGAAATATAATAAACATTACCCAAAATCAGCTTCGAGTTCTCAGCCTCCTGTGCAGGTTTTGCTGAGAACCACATCAGCAGCACTTCAGATGGCACTGTAGTGAGGCTGTTACTGGACAAATCGAGGTATGTGATGTTTTTAATGTAGACAACTGCATCGACTGGGATGCTAGTGATCTTGTTGTTGTGCAAATCCAGGAGCCGGAGACTGGGCATGTCGGTTAAACTATCCCATGGGAAAGAGGTGAGGAAATTCCCCTCCAGCCGAAGCTCATTGAGTGAACTCAGGCCGCGAAAACTGTCCACATGGAGCTCGGAAAGAGAGTTGAAGGACATCCAGAGGAATTCAAGATTTCTGAGGGTGATAAAGGCCTCACTGGAGATCTGGGTGATGTCAGTCTTTTCAATACGAAGCTTTGAAATGTCAGAGGGGAAGTTGGTGGGGACGGAGGTGAGCTCAGGATCACTGCACAGTACACTCCTGAAAGAAAGATGATAAATAATTAAAATTAAACACAAAGGGAGGTTACAATTATTAGAGTACGATCAAGACCCACATAGCACACATCCGTTTCACCGTAATTGGCCTCAGAGTGACACTTGTCTGGTCTAGTTACTTATAACGTCTGATGAGCATTGCTGAATCTACTGATGTGTAATTTCCCAGCTCATCAAACATCACAGCTACAGTAGGTCAGCTTTGGGTCAGGCCACTAACGGGAGCAGCTACCGCACATGTCTGTTTGGGTGGCAGCCAGTCAATTGCTTGAAGTATGAGGGAGGTGACGGGAGAAGTAAATGAGCTTGGCTTGAATAAATTACAATAATTTTCTGCCAAGGTGGCATGGAGGCGTAGTGGTTATCACTGTGGCCTCACACTTCCAGGGTCGAGGGTTCGACAGGCATGCAGTGCGTTCTCAGTGCCAAAGTCCGGGGGAATGGGTGGGTTGGGACGTCCTCTAAAACCTGAGCCAATCACTTGCGGATTGAATTTTCTGATATCTGTTAAACAGCCACCACTTTTTAATTTATTTTCTATTTTATGCCACACAGTCTGACATTAAAGTTCCTTAACTTAATAATCTCTTCATTATGCACACACAAAATTATGAAGTTAATTTTGGATATCAATGTTGTTTTTCATGTTGGACATTAAAAGATTTGACAGTCTGAAAGGTCTAATATAACTAAATAAAGTTGGTAGTTATTCATCACCCAAACTTTACCTGGAGGGAATTTTGAGTTAAAGGCTGACGTCTCTGCAATATTTTCCCAGTTAGCAAACATTGTCCATGCTAGTACATATTTCTGATTTAACTTTATAAGAGATGTTTATTTTAGCAAGATTTCTAGAAGGACTCTGCAGTGTCAATTCTTTGTATTGTTTAGCAGTGTGATGTCGGTCTTTAATAAATGGGAAAAAAAAAACTTGTTGGCAATTTGAAATCATCAAAAAAGAAAAAAAAAACTCTTTTTTTATTCACCTCACCACTAGGTGTTTAATTACAAGCTTAATTCACATTTTCAGGAAACGTTTAGGACATTTTTGGGGAAAAAATTACAGCTGTTTATTATTATTACATATTCTAGATTTTATATATTTATATTTAGTACACTGTTTAAATGTTCAGGAATTAGTATAGCCTGCACTGTGATGTCCAACGTGGGGAAGAGATTAAAGAGCACTCAAGTTAATCTTGTACTTATTCTAGACAAGATTAAAAACCTGCACCGTTGATGTACTCTGTACACAAAAACAACAAGAATGAAGATACGAATTCGGCTTCTTACCTGGCCTTGGAGCCATCGCTGAGTTTGTGGTAGAAACAGTTACACTGTGCTGGACAGGTGCTGCTCAGGACAGGAAGTCCACAGAAAAAGGCCAAACCAAAACACAAACACAGAGAGACGACCATTTTGGCACTGTCCTAATGACTAGCTTAAGCTAAAGAAGAAGAACGAAAAAGAAAGATGTCTGTTCATGTCCATGTGAGAGGAGCAGCAGCAACATTGTGGTGTCTCTGTCTCAGCCGTCCATGTCCACGCTGCTGCTGCTGCTCTGAATCCCCAGATAACAGGGATAGAAGAGGATTAGGAAAAGGACGTGAGTATTTTCATTTACGTGATTAATTCCTTCCTGGAATCTCATAGGCTGCATGTTGGCCTTTTGTTGATATACAGGATGAACACATACAGTAACGTCCTGACAATCTGATTGGAGGGTGAAATATGAAGCTTGGTTTTTCATGATGATGGAAATATCATTAGTGCATGACTAATAAAACGGCGAATGACGCTTGGGTTAGGGTTTGGGTTAGGGTTAGGGTTAGGGTTTGGGTTAGGGAGACACTTGGTAGTAATCAGTCTCAGGGTGAATTTGCTCCTCTGGTTGGAGAGAACACTGTATAGCTGGTGTGAAGGATAGTTCAAGAAGGATTGTATATTAGACAGAATCTGCCTCTTCGCTACTACAGCCACAGAGTCCAGCTCCACGCCTAGCACAAATCCATCCCTTTTAATGACCAGTCTATTTCTCTCTGACACTTTCATGTTACAGACCAACAGACCACAGCATAAAAAAATGACATCACCACAATGCTGTCCTAGAACATCCGAAGAATGGTGTTGCAGATGTTAAAAGACCTTCTCAAAAAATACAACCAGCTCTGTCCTTTCGTATAGTATGCTGAGAGACCAGTCGCATTTATATTTAGATAATTAAATATCATAATATTTATTATCTCAGTCTTCCACCACCCACTTTTTGCATCGTTGTCCCTTTTAATTGCTATGTCTCAGCCGTACATCTCCATTTGCACTAGTCAATCCACCCTCATTCACCTATTTGCACATATTCATCTTAATTTTACATATTTTATAATATTCTCTTTTATTCTCTTTAATTTATATTTTTATTATATTTATTTATTTTCCTTTTAGTCACTTTTGTTGAATGTATGCTACACACAATTTTATGATCGTACTAGTGCAAATAAATAAATCTAATAATCACTAAAACAAAGTGTTACTTTATGTTTCTTTGTTTACACTCCAACTTTGTTCCACATACCAATTTTCAACACTATATTATATTTTTGCATATAAAAACAATCAAAACATTTAGAAAATCTTAGTAAAATATGAAATAAATAGATGTCACACCTCACTTACAGTAACCTTAATTTTGTCTTGAGTCTAGGTGGTGGTACTGGCTGTCTAGACCGGCTGATGTACTTGCTGTGGGCATATAGGGCAGGCATGAAGGCAGAGGGGTTTTAAACAGAAAATGTATTTTATTTACAAAAGAAATACAAACTCAAACAGACACAAACAAACAAACAAAGGAACCAAAACAACAAACCCAAACTAAAACTAGGGTTCAGAAAAAACACAAGAACAGGAGCTGAACACAGGGAACTGGAACTGACACGGAACTGAGCGCTAACACAGGGAACTGACAGAAGGAAACATGGAGCTGGAGCTAACTAAAGACACATAGGGGGGCTGGAGACGAGACAGGGCTGGAGACGAGACAAGACATGGGACTAGAGAAAGGATGGGTTAGCTATATGGAATATGGGACGCTGGATGCTGACCTAACCGGGTTAGTATCTAATGGAGTTAGTGGCTAACCGGGTTAGTACTGACCTAATATGAGGGAACTGAACACAAAAGGAAAGGCACACATGAGGCTATTCCAAACTACCTGCTAACCTACTAGCGCCCAAAACCACTAGCAGTCAATCCCATTAGAGGCTAGCCTACTGGAGGCTAACCCTCCTAGGGGCTAACCCTACTAGCAGCTAAGGCCTACTAGCAGCTAACCTTGCTAGCGGCTACTCCCTCATGTGGCTACACCACAGACAAGAGACACTACACAAGAAGGCCGACACTGGGGAGACACAGAACAGTACTTACACAGGAGGAGATGCAGCCTAACTAAGCACTGAACAAGGCAGCTCCATGAATCCACTAGAACAGGGAACATACAGAAAACAAAACTAGAGCCCTCTTTAAACAAAGGTTAAACAATATAACTAAAATATAGAACTCAAAGCAACAAAAAACAAACAAAAGGAATGCCCACATGACGGGATAAGGATAATTCTCGACCCCGTTTCCCAGAACAAACTGCTATTTATAAGGTGCCTAATGAGCTACCTCGGTTCAGGTGAGCACTCATCACCTGACCGAGGTGCCTTCTGGGAAACTGAGTCGACCAACAAAATCTACAAAACACACACAGAAACAGACAGTGACCTCTAGTGGAGGTTCCTAACAAATTTATGATTCCTCTCGGCACCGGCTGCTTTAAAAACCAAACTGAAAGCGGCTTCTTTTTCTTCTTGCTACCGTCCATGATAGAATTTTTGGGCCCTGTGGTGCTACTGTATGTCTTTACCAAATCAAGCCGTGCTGGAAAATGATGGTGGCCACACAAAATATTGACATTTCACATTTTCACTTAGGGGTGTACTCACTTTTGTTGCCAGGGGTTCAGCTATTATTGGCTGTATTTTTAGTTATTTTGAGGGGACAATACATTTACACTGACTACTTTTCATTGAGTCAAAGAGTCATTTATGTAGTGTTGTCCTATGAAAAGATATAACTCAATATTTGCAGAGATGTGAGGGGTGTACTCACTTTTGTGACATACTGTACATTTAATAATGATAAAATAAATTAAATTAGTCTCTGTACTCTTTTACTTTAGGTTATAAACCCACAAAGAATTTACTTAAAAATTAAGTTACAGCTTTACTTCTAACTGGTACAAAGCATTGACACTGGAGACTCCTTCCTTACATGTTACATAACTAAAGATCTCGCTTTTGCAGGGTGTCCATTGTACACAGCCCTGTGAATTCTGTGGTTGATATAAAAACAATACCATGTGCATTAATATAAGCCTATAATTTGCAGCTGCACTGTCAGTGATTTTTAAATGATAAAGTGTTTACAGTAGGATGGAAAATAATCCCAGATGTACTTTTAGCCCTTTCAAAGCTCCACTAAGACATCTGCCATTCCCATGACCAGCATTTGTTGTTACCCAAAATCCTCAGTGCTAATCACCACTCTGTAAGTAGCACTGAATCGGGATTACTGCGGCCCCGAGTCGAGTTCTGCTGAAAATGTACAACATGTACACATGCCAAGCTTAACCTTTATCACCTAAACAGTTTCAGGATTTAAAAATAGGCAGAAATTGTCTTTGCTTTAATGGATGTGTATAAATTCTTCCTAATAGTAAAAATCACAACTTAGAACGATGGCATTGGAGTAAAATCATTTTTTGTTACAGTAATTGCATGCCACAGATTTAACAACATGTACATATTGCAAATGTCTATATTACGCAGATGTAACATCAATGCAAGACTATTTTATAAATAAACAAGCGATTTAGCGATGTTTTAATCAAAGTGTTAATTTGTAAGAGGACGAAAAGCACACACTCCTCATTTTTATATTGTAAAAATAAATGAAAAAAAAATAGACTTTATTATTATGTTTTTTAGACCCATTTTATTCCTTGGGAAAATAAATTAACATAGCCCATAAAATATGGGTGGAGAAATGGATGGATTGGGTTACTAAAAGAAAAAACATTTTATTTTTAACATTTATATTTCATTTACATACAGAAATATAGTAATAGATGGAGGGAAAATTGGAAAATAGACAAAGATGGACAGATGAGTTAGACTGCAAAAACATGATAAATGTCATTGTTAAACTTTTATTCTATCTGGCTCATTATTTTCCTCTGACACACATGCATCACTAAAACTATTTAGAACTACTTAGAACGTCACTAAACTATTTACTTTTAGAATACTCAAATTTTGGCATGATAGTGAATGACTGCATTTCACAGCAAAACACAACACGCCCATAAAGAGCTAATCGCATGATCAATGTACTACCGTTGGGGACAATAGCAGCTGCAGTGAGTGAACTAATTACATTCAGTGGATTTTTGGTAGAATGTTTAAGCCATGATAAAGGAGGATTACTCTCTGTTACTGTTGTTGCAGTTTCCCCAGTAGTCATGGACTACAGGTATGCATCACTTAATGTGCACAATACATCTTATGAAACAGGACATCATGACTATAATTATGATTTAGTTGTTGTATAAATACCATGCAATAAACTTAACAAAGCTATATGTGATACTGTAATGCAACATTTTGTTTTAATTGATTGCTGCTGCTATCAATAACACTAGATTTGATACATTTGAGAGCCATGATGAACATCACAATAATAGTTCTAAAAGACAACTAAACAGAGAGACAACGCTAGACTCAAGAGACATGAGATATATACATTGCTATAAAAGTCTGTTCTATTCAATACATTTGGTTACATTCACTATGTAATCATCTCTGTACTATAGTAGGGAGCTGATATCATCTTCTGAAATGAATCCTACAGTCTTCAGTTTTCTAGATCTAATTTGTTGCGAATGCTTTCCATTTGACTCGGTACAGAAGCAAAGCACAAGCTTCCTTTATTTTTATTAATACTAAAGCAAGAAATTATTGATGGTAAATTGCATAAATAAACACAAACACAACTGCAGGTCGATTTTTTCATTTGGACAAAACTGGAAGAGATGCAGTTTTCTTCCTAAAAAATTAATCACAACACTACTAAATGTATTTGTCTTATTCTGTAGTTATAACCTTAATATATAGCTTACGTATGACCTAAGAGAGCCTTGCCAGCCCAGATGTCAGTCAGATTAACAAGGTCCATGCCAGATGTTGGGGAATTAGGACAATCTGATGATAAGTGGGCTACTGGAACAAATCATTTATTGACAAGAGATGAGACTCTGGATTTTATGCGATGCTACTACAATAGAAGACTTAATGAGATGGGGGTATATAAAATTTATATGGGAACATAGTAAGAACGAAACTGAGATTGACCACTACACATCACAACCCAGACCCACACAACTGAATGTGAAAGCAGGAACTAAAGGTTGACTCTCATTAGCCAATATGAGGCAGACAGCAAACACCAAGCTGGCTTCATGCAACCAAGGTGTAGTGGGGATGCTCTCCCACATTGTATTCTAAACAAGCTATACTGTACTACACAATCTATTGTAGTTGCATTCTTGAAAGAACTGTTTACAACCAAATGTTTCTTCATCTCTCACAGAGCAACCTCAATGATTCCAACCAATCTGGAATTAAAGCAGCTCATTCCACAGAGACTACCCGTTTGTCAGTCACTGAGAGGCTCCATGCTGCTAGATCAGCTGGGTTGTCATCTGTCCTCATCCTCCTGGACCTCTCAGCTGCATATGACACAGTGAACAATGAGCTTCTCTTGTCTTTTGTTCTTTAAAGTCTTACGACACGGTATGGCAATGGTTTGCTTCCTTCCTACTGTAGAAGAAGGGTCGTATGAGGTGAAATAGAGGGGATTTACTTCTGCCCCATGCTGACTCTCTACTGGTGTCCCACAGGGCTCAGTACTTGGTCCTGTTCTGTTCTCCTACTATAACCGATCTCTTGGTAATTCATATCCTCACAGTGCTTTTCATACCATTGTTATGCAGATGACACCCGATTTATTCTCTGCTTTCCTCCCTCAGACACTCAAGTTTCCACCCAGATCTCAGCATGTCTGCAGTCATCTCATCTTGGATTATGGTTCATCAGTTGAAGCTCTATTTCAGTAAAACTAAACTGCTGTTCATCCCTGGTGATTCATTCCCAGGTCAAGACCTTATAATCTCCCTGGACAACAATCAGATCACTCCCTCAGCCACTGCCCGCGATCTTGGGGTAACTCTGAACGATCATCTGACAGTTTCCTCACATGTTGCCAACCTCACTTGTTCTTGTTGATTTTTTCTTTACAACATCAGAAGAATCCGCCCATTTCTTTCTTCACAGGCTACTCAGGTGTGTGTTAAGTCCCTTGTTATTTCAAGACTGGACTACTGCAACTCACTTCAGGCAAGTTTGCCTCAGTGCACCATTCTGCAGCTAATCAAGAATGCACATATAAATAAAAAGAGATGATCAGATAAAGATGGATGAAGATACAGACAAGTAGTGTAGAGTAGTGTAGAGTGTGTTTCTCAGCTATTGTGTATTGTGAACTCTCTCTCTCTCTCTCTCTCTCTCTCTCTCTTCAGCAGTGTTTTAAGACATTCCTTCAGGAATTATTCACTCTAACACCTCTCACACTCTCATGGCCTTTCACGTGAATCAGGATTTAAAATCACACTGTTCTTTTAAAAAGCTTCTCATTTCCGACTCGACTGAAGGAGGTGCGGTGTTATTGAACAATTATCTCAAATAATTTAAATCAAAATGACGTCTCCCATGTTACCTGAGGGCTTCAGTGATTTTGACATGTTCGTGTTTGGCTCGGTGCTGCTGGTTGGCGGTAGGTGTCCATATTCATTTAGGTTTTAACACTAACATGAACTCTTATTTTATTTGATAGTTAGTTTAAACAAAATGGATGGAATATTTAAAAGATTGAGTTAACTGTAACTTTGAGTGTCCACACATGTCCCATGAAGAATCTATAGTATTGATTGATTGATTGATTGATTGATTGATTGATTGTGTGTGTGTGTGTGTGTGTGTGTGTGTGTGTGTGTTCAGGTCTGCTTGGTTTCTTCCTGAACTTCATATCCACGCTGGCGTTCCTGAATGTGAAGCAGCTCAGGACTCCCAGTAACTTTTTCGTCTTCAGTTTGGCGCTCGCTGATCTCGGACTCAGCTGTAACGGTCTGACATCAGCGTACGCCAGCTACCTCAGGTACACGTCACACAGATGCACGTCACACACAGATACATGTCACAGAGAGAGAGAGAGAGAGAGAGAGAGAGAGAGAGAGATGTCACAAACAGGTACACCTCACACTCAAGCTCACTCTTTACTCACATACACAACACACTGAGTCACACTGTGATACAAGTACCGAAAAGAGGGAAGAGCAGCTGCCTGCCAGTAATGTCACCACTTTCTACACATCTAATAACATTACATCGTCTTAAAAAATACTGTGTCTCCTTTAGTAAATGCTTCAAAGTCGACTTGATTCGGCTCTGATCCATTTGTGTTGCTGTTCGTGTTTCAATCTTTCATTACTGCTTGTTAAGGTGACTGTGAGCTTCCACCAACACACTACAGCTGACTAATATTCAGTGCTCTGTGGTTTTGGCAGGAAGACATTTGTGGCTCCGGACTCTATTTAAACGACCGCACATACACACTTCATTACTTCTCTACCTAAGGACAATCAACTAATACCACACAAAACATCACAATATTTTAGACATTTATTTATGTGTTTAATTTGTGATGTATTATTAATCAAATTGTTATTTGTTAAATATTGCATGTTTTTGATCAAAGCACAACCTTTTCCTGAAATTGCATTAATGCATTAAATCATTTTTGATCTCATTTGTTGTCCTGTAGATACTGGCCATTTGGTCCTGAGGGTTGCCAGATCCATGCTTTTCAAGGAATGGTGTCCATCTTGGCTGGAATCAGTTTCCTTGGTGCTGTAGCGTGGGACCGATATCACATGTACTGCACCAGTGAGTTAACAGAAATCACATTTTTTTTTTCTTATTGATTTTAAGACCTGTGATCATGGAATAAGATGAAATTGAAATGTGTGTGAAGGTTGAGTTCTGTGTGTGTGTGTGTGTGTGTGTGTGTGTGTGTGTGTGTGTGTGTGTTTCAGAGCAGAAGATGTTCTGGAGCACGTCTCTGACCATGAGCTCCATCATGTGGGGTTTCGCGGTGCTGTGGGCTGCGTTGCCGTTACCCTTCATAGGATGGGGCGTGTTCGACTTCGAGCCCATGCGTGTAGGCTGTACTGTCGACTACACCAGAGGAGACAGGTACACACAGTGACCTCACCTGAGCAGTCTGTCTAAAACAAGTAAAGAGGACAGATATGAATATGTTTGACAGAAAATTAGGTTTTTAAATAAGCCCAAAATACAGACATGGATCGTTTAGACGGAATTTAATTAGAATTCAATCAATTAGGTTCGATTAAGATCATTACAGCATTGTATTCTGTATAAATATTTCCATTAATTGTTGCCTACTAACCTGCTTACAAGTTAGAATATACTCACTAATGTTGTGCCTGTTTGGAGAAACAGAAATATCTTCAGGCATTGCTTGTTTAGAGTGTCACTTTGGGGTTGTGATGTCATCATAGGTACTCAACAACATGGTAGACAGCGATGAGTACGAGTTCAAGTTTAATGGACACGATTAATTCAGAAAATGATAGCTACTAAAGAGACAGTAATGTGGAAACAGTCCGTCAAGCCAACTGCGAGGCGAGCTTACAAGAAGGATCTAATGTTCTACTGAACAGTAACAACTGTTAGACATGTGTTAGTGCTGTCAGCTCGCGCCTCCAGTGTCTGGGTTCGATTCCCGCCTCGGGTCTGTGTGGGTGGAGTTTGCATGTTACTTCGGGTTCTCTGGTTTCCTTCCTCACTCCAAAGACAGGTTACGCTAATTGGTGTTCCCAAATTGGCCGTAGTGTGTGAATGTTGACTGGAGGTTCTACCACAGTCATAAAAATGGAAATAAATACAATTTACCACAATAAATACAATTTTAAAAACAATAAGTACCATTGACCGCCACGTTCCCTAGCTGGACTACAGAGGGTGCTGGATGGATGGATGGTTAGACATGTATAAGGTTACAGATAAACACTGTCTGTGTTATAGCCCATGGTACCTTTTCATCAAGTGTATACTCGATATTGTATTCCCATAACGAGCAATATGGTCAAACAAGTAATTTTATCAATCATTATTCACACAAAATGACAATAGTTTCATCTGCAACAAAAGCACAGAATGAGCCTTACCCCCAAGGACCTCCACAAAGACGTCATCCAAACTATGAGGTCTTGATTAAAAGTCAAGACCATAAAAGTATCCCGGTTGTTTGACTAGGTTTGGTAATCCAACATGCTGGCTTAGTAACTTTTGGTAATTAAAAAAAAAAAAAAATTACTCTGATGCAGGTTTTCCATTCAGAATGTTTTGCTTTCCAATAAACTTTGTAAAACTTCTATAACATCTGTTCTATCCCTTTGAGTTCGTCTCCTTTACAACCTCTAACATGTGATGTGACTGTAACTGTCTGATGTTTGTAAGAGTGGTTAACCTTCCTGTATGGTATTTAGAGGTTACATCACCTACACACTCTCCCTCATCATGCTGTACCTGGCCTTACCCCTCCTCATCATATACTCCTCCTACTCCTCCATCTACACTTACTTCAAAAAGATCCACAACTTCAAAGTAAGAACATTTCAAACCCCACAAACCCACAGCACTCACACGATCTGCTGCCAACATATACAGTGTGTACAGCTTATATCCACTGGGTTATTGTTTAGCAGATTACTAATTGTGTGTGTGTGTGTGTGTGTGTGTGTGTGTGTGTGTGTGTGTGTGTAGTTTAATACAGGTTTGCCTGTAAAAGTGCTGCTATTCTGCTGGGGTCCGTACGTGATCATGTGTTTGTACGCCTGCTTCGAGGAAACCAAGGGCGTGTCACCTAAACTCAGAATGGTACAGGAACCTTTAACACACAACACACAAACAACAACAACAAACAAGCATAAATAAATAAATTTATTTACTTTGGTACATTTCTCAGATCAGAGTTGTTCCAGCAGATCATTATGTTTAACTGTCTGCTGTCTACTAACGTAACCAAATGATCATTTAGGAAACAGCAGCCAGTTGTATAATGCAAACATAATGAGTTGGAAAATTGAACATTCCAAAATATGTCCAGTTCCTTCAAAAGCCTGAGACACTGCTTCTATGAGACACTGCTTCTATGAGACACTGCTTCTATGAGACACTGCTTCTATGATGCAGTGTTTAAAGTGGGATTTGGCAAATGAGGGAACTTTAACTCCCAGTGTAGAGGTGCAGCAGGGACACACACTATATTGCCACAACTGCACATGCATGGGAACTTGAGACTTTTGAAAGACCTCAACCCAGTAGAACACCTCTGGGATGAATTAGACTTGTGAGCCACGCCTTCTCGTCCAACATCTGTGTCTGACCTCACAAATGCGCTTCTGGAAGAATGGCCAAGAAATTCCCCTAAACACACTCCTAAACCCTGAGGAAAGCCTTCACAGAAGATTTGAAGCTCTTATAGCTGCAAAGGGGGCGGGGCCAACATCATATTAAACCCTATGGATTAAGAATGAGATGTTACTCGAGTTCATATGCATGTTAAGGCAGGCAAGCCAATACTTTTGGCAATATAGTTTATAGTCTTAAGCAACATAAATACTTTATTAGTAAAAATACTTCCTATTCTTTCCCTGTAGGTCCTCCCTGTCCTCGCTAAACTGTCTCCAACCTTCAACGCTTTGCTGTACGCATACGGTAACGAGTTTTACAGAGGGGGAATCTGGCAGTTCCTGACCGGACAGAGACAGCAGGAGAAGAGGAAGTAGAAGTCCAGTTGTGTGTTTGGGTTCTCAGTGGGGAGGAGCGTGGAATCGTCAGGCTACGGTTAGAGAGCAGCTTTTAAAGGCACCGTGTCACAGGACACAGGACAAATGAACATAAATATTAGAGAAAAAAAATACAATTCCTTCTGTTTCACTCCTGTTTCACTGTCTGTTGCTTTAAACGCAAATTAGCTACTGCCCCTCCCCCCATGCCACAGAAGTACATTTTTCTAGCCAATCAGAAAGCAGGAAAGAACACTTCCCTGAAAACAGTGCCCAGGTTACAGCCAGAGGAGGGGCTATGCAAATTGATCACAACACACACACGCACACGCACACGCGCACACCTTTTTTCCTCTTCCTGCTTGAAATGCCATCATAACCAGCAGAAACGCAGTGTTCAAGTACATTTTTGGACAAAAATAAAAAATAAAAAAATAATAAAAAATAAAAGCTATAGTAGGTGCCTTTTAATTTTTAACGTCTTTCTTATATTTATCTTCTGCATCTGTGTGTGTAAGTAAACCAGGAAGTGATAATATGAGGGATGTGAGCCGGGGTAGAGATATCGAACATGAATAATAACAGCTGTTTTTATATTCACACGCTGTCTTTAACTCAATAAATGCCTACTGATTGATCCTTTTTTTTAAATTTATTTGTGATAAATAACCTATAATATAACCTGATATTAGATTGTTTTTTACTTCGTGCATTGGCTGAGATTCTTTACCAGAGTTCATAAGCACAGTAAAGAGCCTGCACACACTACTGCATAAGAGGACCTTATGTGGAGTTAATTTGCAGTCTTCTATTATAAAACAGTCAGCTTTGTAAATTTGCCGTATGTTTTAGTTTTACAGCGTGTGCATCAGGTAATGAAGTGATCATAGAAACATAATAGTGTTGGCTCTAGAGGTTAATGAGACTAAATTAAAAAAAAATTGCAATCCATCCAAAGTTGGAACATCACCCCACTCTTACACAAGGTCTTTCTCCACTCCTCTGCCTCTGGCTAAAGGGAATGGATCAGAGGAACTGTACCGTATAGTCACAGCCAGGGTTTACATTTGACTCAGTTTACGTATCACTCGGCCCATATGGGATATAACACACTGAATGTTCTGGTTGTCCAGTTTAGGCGAATTTACACTGTACTGTACAATGTGTCTTATTTATTTTAACCAAACTTACCCACATTTCTTTTACACAATATTAACACAATAATCACTTTCTCTAAACAGTTTAATTTCAGCGTTCATGTTTAGCATTTTAATCCCTGCATGATTGTTAGCAGATAAAACAATATTCCAGTGTGTGTGGATTAGTTTGGATCACATATCCTTACCTAACACATCGCTTTCTCTCACACTCAACACATCACCCTCACATCACGCCGACATCACCCTCACATCACTCCCACAATATCACCCCACATCACCCTCACATCACTACCACATCACCACCAAATCACTCTCACATCACCCCCACATCACCCTCACATCACTCCCACATCACCCTCACATCACCCCCACATCACCCTCACATCACCCTACATCACCCTCACATCACTCCCACATCACCCTCACATCACCCCACATCACTCCCACATCACCCTCACATCACTCCCACATCACCCTCACATCACCCCCACATCAACCTCACATCACTCCCACATCACTCCCACATCACCCTACATCACCCTCACATCACTCCCACATCACCATCACATCACTCCCACATCACTCCCACATCACCCCCACATCACCCTCACATCACCCCACATCACTTCCACATCACTCCCACATCACCCCCACATCACTCCCACATCACTCCCACATCACCCCCACATCACTCCTACATCACTACCACATCACTCCTACATCACCCTCACATCACCCCACATCACTTCCACATCACTCCCACATCACCCCCACATCACCCCCACATCACCCCCACATCACCCCCACATCACTCCCACATCACCCCACATCACTCCCACACCACCCCCACATCACCACACATCACTCCCACATCACTACCACATCACTCCCACATCACCCCACATCACCCCTACATCACTCCCACATTGCTCCCACATCACCCTCACATAACTTCCACATCACGCCCACATCACCCCCACATCACCCTGTGTGTGTGTGTGGCCAAAAGCATGATTTGAAGTTAATCTTTTCATTAATTACAGGTTGTCAAAATAAAAGCAGTGTTGTGAGTGTTGTGACTTGTGTCTTCAAAAGCAGCCTCATCATTCTGGAACACGCTGTACAATTTTAACGTGAAAAACAGAAGGTTTAAAAGGACGAGCCGAGGTCATACTGCAGCAGATTAATCAGATTAATTATAATCCACGTTAATCCAAAATAAGATTTCATTAATCTAAAATACTTCTGTCAGTTACATCTAACACCTCTTACAGTCAGTGTTACACTTGGCCATCTTACATAACTCTAATAAAATAATAAATCATAGTGTGTTTCTGTGGTCATGTGACTGTGTGTTTTACACACTGTGATCTTACATCCTCAATCACACACAGAGAGAGTTTGTGTCTGTGTGTGTGTCTGTGTGTATTATACATTATACAGATTATTCAAAGACAAAAGCTTAGTCAGCCGTCAATCAGAGTCTCTCTCTCTCTCACACACACACACACACACACACACACACACACACACACACACACACACACACACACACACAGTGTTTTAAGACTGTGCTTATAGTGCTGCACATTTCCACAATGAGTTTTGTACAGAAATTATTTTAAAGGATTACAGAGAACACATAATCTGGATTAGTTCATATTTACATAATAGCTCACTGCTTTAATTCATTACAGACAACAAGAAGTTTTAAACTGGGGATTTATCCAGAAAAACACACTTGCACACACATACTGTACATCCACACAGACAAGTACATGTACACACCTTAAAGATACAAACCTTACCCCTAATGTAACCCTAATATAACGCCAACTCTTATTAAAACCTAATCTAAACCTTCCTACAGTACCAGTCAAAAGTCTGGACACACCTTATTATTCAATGTTCTGTCATTGATGTAACATTGTACTGTTTATTAATATAGAAGACATCAATATGACAGAACAAACATAACCTAGAGGTGTGTTTGAGGTCATGTTGGAAAACAAATGATGTTCTCACTATGTGCGAACCAGATGGGATGACATGTCTCTGCAAAATGCTGTCGTAGATGGGCTGGTTAAATCTGTCCTCAATTTTGACTAAGTCACCAACAGTGTCACCAGCAGACCACCCCACGCCATCACACCTCCTCCTCCAGGCTTTACTGTGGGAACCACACATTCAGGAATAATCTGTTCACTCAAAGACACGGCAGTGAGAACCAAATATCAAAGGACATTTTCCATTGATCTAATGTCCATTCCGCGTGTCTCTTCGCCCAAGCAAGTCTCTTTTTTTTTCTGAATTAATGGTTTCTTTCCTATTTGACCAATTCACGCAGTCTCCTCTGAACAGTGGACGTTTGCCACTTAAACTCTGAGAAATATTTATTTGCTCTAATCTGAGATGCTGTAAATCAGCGGGCGGTTCCTGAGGCTGGACATTCTGATAAACTTCCTCTGCAGCAGTTTCATCACAGCACTTGATGCTCACTTACTCATTCAAAGTTCTTCAGATTTATCTGATTAATTGATTGATCTTCATATCTTAGTGTAGTACTACTGTAGTAGCACTAGAGGGACTCTGTACACACCCTTCCTCGGCACAAGACAACTGATGCACATTAACAACGCAAGAAATCTCACAGATTACCACTTGACAAACACTCATGTGAACTGAATTCCAACCATTCCAGGGGAATCAAAGTTAAATGTAGCTATTTTGGACAATCTACAATATAAAACATATTCTGGGTTTGCATATAAATAGAAAACACTTTTCTGTTTACTACATTATTCCGTATATCAGAGTTTGGATGTCTTCAGTGTTAATGTACAGTGTTTATAATAAGAGAAATAAAGAAAAACACTGAAGAAAAAAGTTTGTCCATGTGGTGTAAAGTTTGGTGAAACCTTTACAAAAAGTTTGTTGTTGTTGTTGTTGTTGTTGACTAGAGGGGCACAACACACAACATTTTTTCAATTTTTAAAAAGAATGCTAAATGTGGAAAGACAAGTAAATAATCCATTACATAATAAATGAAATGAGAAAGAGACAACAGCTGAAGATTGTATACTCCATATACAGTGTGGATACTTTATCTAGACTAGGTCAAAGGTTATAATGTCTACACAGGCATTAATGATTAAAGAGCCTCTAGAATAATTCTAATCCTAACTCAACCCTGACCTCAAGTTAACGCTAACTCAACCCATCCTTAGCCTAATCTAATACACAAATCCTGTACTAAATTAAAAGTCCCTGGGGCCAATATTACTCAAGTAAAAGTAGAAATCGTTTTAATGTATACTTGAGTAAATGTACAAAAGGATCTTCCAGTTTACTTAATTTGCTTTGAGAAAGGCATGGGCAAAATCTTTTATTGATGCTCCACCACAGCAGACTGTGTGTCTGAGGTCAATTTAATAAATTGAACTGAACTGGAGTGCAGAAGCTCCATGTACAATATGTATCATGATTATTCAGGTCCAAAGGTAAAGGGAAGATTTGATCATATAATAATCATTAGGTTATAATACTGTCCTGTTGGACAAATGTCCCACCTCTTTCTTCAGACTGTCTAGTTTCAGTGAGTCAGTAGAGATGATCTCCTCAGATTCCTGTTCTTGGAATGGAACCTAATGTGGTCTTTTACTGCTGTAGTTCATCTGACTCAAAAACCGATGAGCTGTGCATGCTGATACGCTGATATGCTGACATGCTGCGTACCGTGATCGTAAAGAGGGATTATTTGAGTTGCCATAGTCTTCGGGTCAGCTTTAACCAGTCTGACGATTCTCATGTTTCCACCTACAGAAATGAATGTTTTTTTTTTGCTTTTTGCACTACTCTATATAAACAACAAACCAAATATCATGCTACCAGAAAAGTCAGAGATCAAACCTTTTGTTTGTTCTGATGTTTGATGTGAACATTGAGTTCCAACTATATGGAACTATGCAATTAAGAAAAACAGTCAGTTGTAATTTTAAGACATGAAAGTCAGCTGTTCACACACACACACACACACACACACACACACACACACACACACACACACACACACACACACACACACACACACACACACACACACACACACACACACACACTCAGCTACTACATCTGAGAACAGCTCCTGCCAAAACCATACATTCTTCACAATTCATAAAGTGTTCCTTTTAATGTTTCACTTAAAACTTTTAAAGGTTTTTTAAAGGTTCTTTTTTTTCAGATGCTTTAATTAGCAGACTTTTAAAAAGCTGGAATATTGAAAAAAAAAGGAAAAATAAAAAAAAATTAAGGAAAACTTGAGGAAGACAATGAGTCCATTTGTATAATAAGCGTGAGTTGTTTTTTTTTCTCAGTTGTTTTTAGCTCTTTGGTGTCCTCTAGTGGACACAGTAAAGAGTCACACACCACCATTCAAGATCTGTAAATCAAGAACAATCAATTTACAAAAGAATAAAAACAAAACGAATTATTAATAATACATGTAAATTTAATTAGAAAGTTATGTAATGTTTTTTCTGTGTTTTTTATTTATTCATTTACTTATTTATTATTGACCATCAAGTTTACATTTTTAATAATTTATTTTATTTGCAAAAATAATAGAGAGATGTCAACAAAACATTTTTATTGCACAAATCAGTGCAAAGGGAAAATGTTTTTGTTAATATTGACAATTAATTCTTAAAGTCTTAAATTGGAATCCTAAAAAATAGATTTATTACTCTGTAATAATATTAACAATAATAATAATAATAATAATAATAATAATACACATCTGTAAATGTACATCTGTAATTAATGGACTGATCATCAGTAGTAAGGATCCAGTTGTCTGCATGTTGCTGATGTTGCTGATGTTGCACAGTAATGAAGTGAACACTAGGTGGCAGTGTCTCTACACTGTGTAACATCGCATCATCATGCTGTAATTTGGAATTGTTAATTTTCGGTTTATTTGTTGTACTTTAGCAGCTTCATTATATTAAACGTTTGATGCAGAATTAATTAGCGAAAGATCCAGTTCCATCAGAGAATGTTATTTAATGTTTTAATGTATTTAGCCTTCACTGATACAGATATGCAGTCAGCTTATTAATTAATTATTAATTTATATTTTTAAGTGGATTTTTTAAATTATTTTTATTAATAATTAATTTAACTCTTTTCTTTTACCCCCACAAGGGGCGCTGTCCATCACTGTGGCGTGCTCATTTCTATTAATGAATGAATGAATGAATTAATGAATTTGTTTGTTTGTTATTTGTTTGTTTGTTTTAAATCTTGTTCTTCTTTTAATGTCAACAAAGATTTTTTAAAAAATAGATTTCTCAGTCATTTAATTTCTTATATTTCTTAATTTCTGCATTTATTTGGCTGTAGAACGTTTTTATTTGTTTAATTGTTTTTTTAAATGTAATGTAAAATTAACACATCAGCTATAATATATTTATGAATCTTATATTTAAATGTTATTTTTTAATAATAATAATAATAATAATAATAATATTAACAGCAAGGGTTATTCATCTTTAATTGAATGTTATAATATGTTTTTAATTATTTATCCAGAATATACATTTAATATTTTTTGCATTTTGCGGCTTAATATGAAAATGCGTTAAATACAAGTAAATACGTTTTTTTTATGACTCTGTCTTTTTATTTTAAGTCTCTCTCTCTCTCTTTCTCTCTTTCTCTCATACACACACACACACACACACACACACACACGCACACACCCATTGTGAAGGACGTGATGCTCGCTACTTCTTTTTTCACTTCTGATTGGTCAATGTGAATCCATTTATAGATCTTAGAGAGAGCGCGAGAGAGAGAGCGCGCGAGTCCACTCGGTACACGCGCACTAATGGAACCGCCGCGCGCGGACGGGAGGAGGAGAGACTGACCGAAATCAAAGGGAGGGAAAAGACAAACAAGAATAAGTAAAGCTAGTGAGAGAAGCATCGGAAGAAAAAGACAACGCCCGAAGGAGGCAACTAGTCCGGATGAGACAAGATGGAAAATAAGCGCCGGACGAGCTGAGAGCTGCGCGTGAGAGAGAGAGAGAGAGAGAGAGAGAGAGAGAGAAACTTCGCGGTTTGGAGGAAGATAAATAAACACACCCCGGCTTAGGAGAGAGGAGGGATTTTTTTTCCCCCTGTCTCCTGACTCTGAAGCATGGAGGATTCCGGAGGTTCGCTCGGTCTCGCCCGGTCCGCGGCTCAGAAACTTTCCGAACGGACGAAGCAGCTGGGCGGCGCGGTGCACGAGCCCGAGCGCCAGCGCAGGATAATCCTCGTGATCGTGTGCCTCGCTCTGCTCTTAGACAACATGCTCTACATGGTGATCGTGCCCATCATCCCAGACTACCTGGCCGACCTGGAGAAAGAAAATGAGGCACAGACCCACAGTAACACCTCCACCAAGGAGAACCTGGACGTAAAGATAGGAGTTCTGTTTGCCTCCAAGGCCATCGTCCAGCTTCTTGTCAACCCTTTATCGGGCACGTTTATCGACCGGGTGGGTTACGACATCCCGCTGCTGATCGGGCTGATGGTCATGTTCTTGTCCACCACCGTATTCGCGTTCGCCGAGAACTATGTCACGCTGTTTGTGGCGCGCAGCTTACAGGGTCTTGGTTCGGCGTTCGCAGACACATCGGGCATCGCCATGATCGCTGACAAGTACACGGAGGAGGCGGAACGCAGTCGTGCACTCGGTGTCGCCCTGGCGTTCATATCGTTCGGTAGCCTCGTGGCGCCGCCGTTCGGTGGAGTGATGTACGAGTTTTTCGGTAAGCGCGTACCATTTGTCGTGTTAGCGTGTGTGTGCCTGGTCGATGGTTTCCTGCTGCTCACTGTGATCAAACCCTTTTCAAACCGGACACGGGAGAACATGCCCATTGGCACTCCCATCCACCGGCTCATGGTGGACCCGTATATCGCTGTGGTGGCGGGAGCACTCACGGTGTGCAATGTGCCCTTGGCCTTCCTCGAGCCCACAGTGGCCAACTGGATGGAGACCACAATGCACTCCACCAAGTGGGAGATGGGTCTGACATGGCTGCCCTCCTTCTTCCCGCACGTTCTTGGCGTGTATATGACAGTCAAACTGGCAGCCAAGTACCCACAACTGCAGTGGTTCTACGGTGCTTTAGGCATGGTGATCATCGGCGCTAGCTCATGCACCGTGCCTGCCTGCAAGACCTTTGGACAGCTCATGGTGCCGCTGTGCGGTATCTGCTTCGGGATCGCCCTCGTCGACACGGCGCTGTTGCCCACACTGGCCTTCCTGGTCGACGTCCGTCACGTGTCTGTTTACGGCAGTGTATACGCCATTGCAGACATCTCGTACTGCGTGGCGTATGCCATGGGGCCCATCGTAGCCGGACAGATCGTCCATAATCTGGGGTTCGTCCAGCTCAATTTGGGCATGGGCCTCATCAACATGCTCTATGCTCCCGCTCTGCTCGTGCTGCGAAACGTCTGCCAGATGAAGCCGTCCTACTCTGAGAGGAACGTGCTGCTGGAGGAGGGTCCCACGGGACTCTACGACACCATCAAAATGGAGGAGCGCAAGCTAAAAAGGAAAGGACTGAGCACTGCCACAAACACAGACATGAACACCACAACCAGTGCTCTGCCCATCGAGGATGGATTCGGCTCGAGATCATTCTCCGAGGAGGAGTCGTCAGGACCAGAATACACTTAACATCACACTCTTAGATATGAAGTTGCTAGAGAAGGTTATTTCCCATACACATTAAAATATATTAACATATATTCAATTCACTTTTGTTTTAGTTCTTGGATGTATATAAAGGGGTCACACTGAAACGTTTAGTAGAGAAGAAAGAACAAATTTAGATATTCTTTTCTCTGATATTTTTTTAAAATTATGATTTAATTATCAATGTGGTATTAGTGCAATGAAGAACTTTGTAGAAAACAGGCTTAAACATGGAGCTTCCCCAGAGGGACAAACTGCAGAACACTTTAGTGTTACACATTCGGTGTGTTATGGCAGCTCTTTATAGAACCAAGAGAATATATGTATGTATTTAATGATCCTGGGATTTTAAAGCATTTCTGGCACATTTATTATCCACAAAAGGTAATTGGTCGATTATAATAAAACGTCCTCCTAATGTCAACATGTCTGTGATGTTTCTGTGGAATAGACAGAGCCAAAATTCCCCACAGGGTGTAATTAAGTCATGGAAAATTGAAATATTTCTTTCTGGATGACACGGGAGTTTATTTCCACACTGCTGCTTGTACTGTGAAGTTATCATGAAACTGTGTAATAACTGTATTAAATCACACAATGAGTCGTAATGCATTAACATTAATAAGCTGCTTTATTTTAATGTATAGAAACGATATGTACAGAAAAATAACACAACATATATTTCACATATATTTCAATATTAAAAAATGGTAGCTTATTTTGATGTGAACACAAACCCCAGAAGTGATTGTATTTGTTGTATATAATACATTGGAGCTTTATCAATATGTCCGCCTATTTTAGTCTAATGAAATCAAAAGAACATGTTTTAAATACTGAACTATAATATGACACGTGTACATATATGTAAATCAATGTAAATTGGTGGCGTGTGAATATGTCGATATGATAAAAATGTATGAAACTGAAATGTTAAAAAAAAAACGTGTAAAGGTGAGAGTGTAAGCTGTTAAAGTCAGAACAGAATGAATATGAATGAAATATTCTCATTTATGATGATAGTTTTGATAATAAACATCTTTAAAGATCACATGGTTTGGACTGTTGTGTTAGATTTAACAAAGAAAGCACAAACACACTCATCTTTAAAAATAAATAAATAAATGAATAAATGAATGAATAAATTAAATGATAATATGATTACATGAACTAACATTAATCATATGATCATTAAAGTAAAAACAGAATACAGAATAAACCAGATGAACTGTTTTATTATTATTATTATTATTATTATTATTATTATTATTATTTCAATTAAATAAAGACTCTTAAGAATTAAGATAAAACATAATTTAAATTTCAAATCTAAGAGGATGTGAATGATTTGTAGGTACATTCATACATTTTAATGCCATAAATATACACAATATTTTATTAATAAAGTTGTTTTTAGTCAAACTCCTTCCATGCTTACTGAAACCATTTAATAAAGCTTATGCAAACTATGATAGGATCATGTAAATGATTAATAAATAATAATACATGATGAATAATTACTTTATGCAAATGATTAATAAAATGTTTGATCCAGTATGACTTTTTGCTAAAGGATGCTCTCAGTCTCTCAGCATCCTGTCCAGAGTCTGTCAGAGCGACGTCACACTGACCAATCACAGCGCGCCAGAACCCGTTCAGTGGAATAACTGACCAATGACTGCGCGTCTCATTAGGCGAGGGGGCGTGGTTTCGGACGAGAGCCTGAGGGGCGATCAGAAGAGACAGAAAAAAAGTCACGGCGCGCGCGGAAAGAGCAGCGCGAGCATGCTGGGCTGCGAGGAGCGTGCGCACGGGAACTTCTGATCTCACTCCGCAGGTAATTAAAGCAAGACAATATATCATCAATTAATGCAAAATAAATGCTTATCGAGTACATATCGAGCTCTCATAGTAAAGAGCGCGTCTGAAAAATATTATAGAAGTGATGTATTGTGAAATACAAGAGTAAGTGTAAGAATAAAGATGTTTATATGCATGTTGCATTTCTTGGACATACTGTAATATATCAAGCACATTATTATTATTATTATTATTATTATTATTATTATTATTATTATTATTAATGAACGTGCATAAATATATATAATAATCACATTCCATGCTCTATAATTCTTTGTAATAATACAAACAATATGGCTGTGCTGATTTTAAAGTAATTTTCATGCCACTAATGAAAGATAATATAAATATCCGTTTATGCACAACCCTTCACTTTCTGCACTAACTCATCCTCCCTAATGCACATCACATCTCAAGTTTCACTTTGCATTATGAAGCAAATTATCTTTAATAACTAAACATAAACTGCAAAATAAATAAATAAATAAATAATAATACTATCATATTACAGCATACTACAGCATGAAATTATACATTATTATACATTGGACAATTAAAAATAATTTTGTAAAAAATAAAAATAAAAATGGCCGAAAAGCAAGAACTTTGTAAAATTTTTGCAGTATACACGTATCTGCACAGCCATATATACATAAAAATACATAAATAAATGATTTTTTAATTCATTTTTGGCTTCGCCTTGATTTTATGTGTTTATGACTTCTATGCTTTATAATATATGATTTTTCTTATGATGTTTTATGCTGTAGCGTTACTCATACACATTTATCTGTATATAAATGGTGCCTGTCTGCACCGTACTTTCAGTTACTCAAATATAACATGTGTTTACATCTCCGTCAATAACTTATATATATATATATATATATATATATATATATATATATATTAGACCTGTCTTTATAGTGTGTATTATCTTACTTATTCTTATGGGATTTCTTTAGAGATGCTTCATAACTACTGGATACGTTTAAAACAATATTATAGGATGTATAAGATTAAAAGTATGATAAATACTTATGATTTGTTCTCTCTCTCTCTTTCTCTCCATGTGTCGTGAAGATCGTTTGTTCAGCATCTGGATTATAGAGAAAGGATGCCTGTGCTGGAGAGAGAGCCATCCAGGGACAGCAATGTAAGCATAATATAATCATCATCATCATCATCATCATCATCATCAACAACAGCATTTCAGGCAGCACCTGTTCAGTAAACCCTATAAACTGTTCCTTTCTGCATTACACTGTGTGATTCTCTGTTTTTTCTCATCTTATTTTTATGGTTACAGTATTCAGTTGGATTAGAGTGATGATTCTCAGAGACGTGTACAGGACATGTTCAGCTGACAATAAACCGATTACGGAACACATTTAATTGTTGATAAATGAGGACACATTTCATGTCAGGTCAAGTCACATGGACTTTTATTGTCATTTCAACCATATACATTTCAGTGCACAGTGAAATGAAACAACGTTCCTCCTAGACTAAACTTGTGTTGGAACAATTCTATTGTGAAATACAACATAAATGATCAAAGCTAGCTAAGAACTATACGACAAGACGGCGCCGAGCAGTACACAGTGCTGAATTGAGGTAGTGCAAATAAATTCTCCGTGAGATGGCAACATGTATGGAAGGAGCCTCCAGTGTTAGCATCTTGTAGCATTCAGAGGTAAATCTGTGACTTTTAAACATCTTCAGGAGAGAGAAGTTTACGCTTCTTCACCTTATTACCTTCAAGAGAGAAAATAAAGAGAGGCTGGTGAGAGAACGGACGCTTCTAGCGATGACAGGAACTACTAGCTAATTTCCACATCAATTCTAACTACAATTCTTGTTTTACAACGAAGAAGTTAACATAGAAATAGAGCTGTGGTGGAAACACTTCTGTATGTGCTGTTATGACAAATAATACTCAACTCTGATTATGTTAATGCCGCTGCGTTTTATTTGTTAAGTATTTCATTGCTCTGGTTTTGACTCGGAATAAGATTTCATCGATTTCAGTCCTTGCTCTTGCAGTCTACATTAATGATGACTCTATCTCTCAGTCCTCTAACAAACCTCATTTGAGCTAACAGAGTAACGGAACGGCTCTTAACGCAGCGTCAGGGATTCTCCCATGGGGCGAGGGCAAGTGCAAGTGCCTCGATAAGGGTGTATTTAAAACAGCACTGAAATGCAAATGTAGTCCAGTATGAAAAAGATCCACTGTAGGGAATCAGGAGCCCTGGAGTCTATCACAGGGAAATCATGGCGCACGATAATGTACACGCTGGATGGCTTGCAGACACTCACACACACAAAGGGAACAATTTGGAAACATAGATAAGCCTACAGCTCAGTGTGTGCTGCGGGAACAAACAACTCATACCTTTCTAAATACACCCAGTGTCAGTGTTCAAAAGAGGGCAAATTGTTTGTGCGCGTCTCGCTGGCGCATCTGTGACCAAGACAGCAAGTCTTTGTGATGTATCAAGACCCACGGTATCCAGGGTAATGGCAGCATGTGGCAGCAAAGTGACCCTGAATGTGGCATGGTTGTTGGTGCCAAACAGTTTTCGAGTTTTTCCCAAACTGCTGATCTACTGGGATTTTTACACACATCCATCTCTAGGGTTTATACCCATTCTAGGGAAAATCCCAATTGAGGGAATGCTTTGTTGATGCCAGAGGTCAGAGGAGAATGACCAGACTGTTTGAGCTGATAGAGGGTCAACAGTGACTCAAATAACATCTCATTACAACCGAGGTACGCTGAAGAGCACAAAATGTTGAACCTTGAAGACCTCACCGCGTGATGATCCTGTCAGATAAGAGAAGGAAACAGAGGCTACAGGTTACATGAGCTCACCAAAATCAGACAGATAAACATTGTGATAACATGGTTAAACATTGCCTGGTCTGATTAGTCTCGATTTGGATGGATGGGTCAGAATTTGGCATAAACAACATGTAAGCATGGATCCATCCTGCCTTTTCTCAGCAGTTCAGGCTGCTGGTGGTGGTGTAATGGTGTGTGGGGAGATACTGTTACTTGACACACTTTGGGGCTCTTAGACCAGCTGAGCATGGTTTAAACACTACAGCCTGCCTGAGTATTGTTGCTGACCATATTTATCAGTTTGGGGGTATGGATGAGCACAGGATAATACACCATGTCACAAAGCTAAAATTATCTCACACTGGTTTCTTGACCATGACAGTGAGGTCACTGTACTCACACAGCATCCACAGTCACCTGATCTCCCTCCAATAACACACCTTTGGGACATGGTGGAATGGAAGATTTACATCATAGATGTGCAGCCGACAAATCTGCAGTGACTGCATGCTGACATCATGTCAATATGGTGCAAAATCAATCCTGTACCTTGTTGAATCTACAGTATGCCATAAAGAAATAAGGCAGTTCAGTAGAAATAAAAAAATTATTAATTTATCCATCCATCCATCTTAAACCACTTATCCAAAATCTGGTGTCGGGATTAGCAGTGCCAGCAGGGAACCCCTTCCCCCTACCACCTTAGCTAACTCTTACTGGGGGATTCCGAGGTGTTCCCAGGCCAGTGTGGAGATATTATCTCTCCATATAGTTCTTGGTCTGCCCCATGGCCTCCTTACAGCTGGATGTGCCAAGAACACCTCCCTAATGAGGCATCCTGGTGACATCCTTAAAAGATGCCCAAACCATCTACTCAATTCAATTCAATTCAATTCAAATTTTATTTGTATAGCGCTTTTAACAATTTTCATCATCGCAAAGCAGGCAGTTAGGTGGCAGGCAGTTCAATATAATAGTTGTTAATAGATTTGGAAATTGTAGGAAATTCCAGTCCTGAATTATCGAGCAACTGTAGCCAAGTCTGCAGAGAAACGGCCGTCAACATCTTCCTAGTAGAGTGAAACCATGCCCAGACATTGAATGCATCCCAAAGAGACACATGGGACATCCATTTGATGAGATCTCCATCCAGATGCGGGGCACCAGGATGAGTCAGGCAGGTCCAGAGGACAGAGGGAGTCTGGATCAATGGCAGCTCAGGAGCGACATGTGTAGCTCGACAGAGAGGGAGAGAGAGAGAGAGAGAGAGAGAGAGAGAGAGAGAGAGAGAGAGAGCAAGGGAGAAAGAACAGGAGGGAGGAGAGCAGAAGAGGAGAGATAAGAGTTAGGTACAGTATGGTCACTGTTACACAATGTATAAGGTGAATGTATATTTGGTGTAGAGTGCAAGCAGGGACTCCGGCAGGACTAACTATAACAGCATAACTAAAAGGGAGAGCCAGAAGGAAACAGAAACATGAGGGGGAACTGAGATGTAAAGCAACCAACTCACCGTCAACAAACCTGAGTGATCAATGAGAGTGGGGAGGACAGCATCTAAACATACCAGTTCACCAGAATACTCTACGTCCATGAGTCCCCCAGATCTGCTCCTTTACCTAAGGCTAATCTACTTACAAAGTGCTTGGCTAAATAAATAGGTTTTTAGCCTAGACTTAAACACTGAGACTGTGTCTGAGTCCCGAACACTATTTGGAAGGCTATTCGATAACTTTGGGGCTTTGTAAGAAAAAGCTCCGTCCCCTGCTGTAGTTTTTATAATACACGGTAATGACAAGCAGCCTGCATTCTTTGATTGAAGTAGGCGTGGCAGATCGTAAGACACTAACAGTTCACTCAGATACTGCGGCGCAAGGCCATTTAATGCTTTATATGTCAAAAGTAGTATTTTAAAATCAATGCAAAATTTCACAGGGAGCCAATGAAGTGAAGATAAGATGACATGCACAAGGGGTGATGCCAAACTCCACTAGAGAGCATGCAGAATAATCACCATTTAAATCTACATACTGATAACGATCAGTCATCCGCCAGCTTTGCCCTCAAAGGTCTTCCAGTTGTCTATAAAGCCCACATTATTTTTTGAGCAAAACCTGGACATACAGCGATTCAGCGACCATAACCTGCTGTAAGCTCTGTCGCCACGTCTCATTGGGATGGGACCAGAGCAAACTACTTGTTTGTACATCGTCTTCGCCAGTTTAAACACCTCAGTAAAGTTATGCTTGCTAACCTCTGACTGATGAAGGCGTATATCATTAGCTCCAGCATGTACCACTATCTTAGAGAACCTAACTGTATGCTCCTAGAGCCCTAAGATTACCTGCTACTGTATGTCCGGTTCTCTGGCTCCAGGGATAGACCTGACCACTGCCGCTGCCGCCCCTAAAGGCCTAGCTAATTTCACATGCAAAACTGCCATCTCAACTGACCCTTTTCTACACAAAGGAGCAGTGTCTCTACTCTGGGTGTCTCACGGATGACTGAGCTTCTCATCCTATCTCCAAGAGAAAAGCCAGTTACCCTTCTGAGAAAACCTATTTTGGGCGCTTGCATTATCAATCTTGTCCTTTTGGTCTTGATCCAATGCTCATGACTATACAGTAGGTGAGGGTTGGAATGTAGACTGACCAGTAGATTGAGAACTTTGATTCACCGACCAACTCCTTCATTTGGTGTAATGACTCACTCCCTACCTGGAGTAGTCAATCCATCAGTTTCTTGCTGAGAACCATGATCACAGATTTTGAGGTGCTGATCCTCATTCCTGCCGTTTCACACTCAGCTGCAAACCAATCCAGCAAGGTCATAGACTGATGATGACATCAGGACATCATCTGCAAAAAGCAGATCCTTAGCCCACCAAACTGGATACTCTCTCCTCCACAGCTGTACCTTGATATCCTTGTATCCTTTCCATGAAAATCACAAATGATTGGTGACAGACCACAGCCCTAGCAGTGGCCAACACCCACTGGAAACAAGTCCAGCTTACTGCCAAGTACCCAAACACAGCTCTCACTTAGAGAGTAAAGGGATTGGATGGCCCTGAGACGTGACTCCCTCACCCCATACTCCCATAGTACCTCCCGCAGAAAATCCTGGGGGACCTGATCATATGCCTTTTCCAAATCCACAAAACACATGTTGACTGGATGGGCATATTCCCAAGCACCCTTCAGGATTCCTTTTTCTAGGAGTAAAAAGCTATTACATTGTTATGACCAGAGTGGAATCCACATTGTTCTTCTTTAGTCTAGGGTTCGACAATCAGCTGAACCCTCCTTTCTAGCACCTTAAAGTACTTTTTCAGGGAGGCTGAATAGAGTAATGCCCCTGTAGTTGGCACACACCCGCTGCATTGTTTCACTACCTCAGTCACTCCACCCAGGGAGATCAACACCTGAAAGTCCTTCTCCATTGATTCTCCAAGCTCCTCCCACACCCACTACTTTCCCTCTGCTACCACTGCGGCTGCCATCCTTAGAGCCTGCCGGTACCTTGCAACTGAATCTAGAGGCCCACGGGATAACATATCCCTGAAGGCCTCCTTTGTCAGTCGGACAGCTTCCCTGACCACAGGTCTCCAAAATGCTGTTTGAGGGTTACCACCCCTTGAGGCACCCAGAACCTTAAGATCATAGCTCACAGCTGCAACTTCAACAATAGAAGCTTTGAACATTGACCACTCTGATTCACTGTCCCCAGCTTCCACAGGAATGCTGAAAAATCTCCGCTGGAGATGGGGTTTGAAAGCCTCTTGGACAGGGGCCTCCCCTAAACATTCACCAGCACTACTCATTTGGGCTTAACAGGTCTGTTCAGTGGCCTCTCCTGCCCTGGGCAACTTGGGAGAAGAACAAAGTCAAATCCCTATCCAGGAGTATGGTGCATAGAGATAAACCCCACCAGATCCAACTAATAACACTCCACCACTTGCACAAGCTCCAGCTCATTCCTCCACAGGGAAGTGACGTTCCACGTCCCCAGAGTCAGTTCCTACCGCTTTGGTCTGGTCCATGAAGGCTGAGGGCCACCCAATTGGGGTGCACTAAGCCCATCGGTTCCTCCCGCAGATGGTGGTGACAATGATAAAGACATTATTATATTATATTAACATTATACAGTTAATATGTGCAAAGTAGACTTTTGTATTATAATCTAATCTAGTCACATTTTACATCTACAATGATTTACATCATTAAACCTTCACACTTCAGTTTTCTGTAAACTGCGGGATCCATACAAATGTGTGCGCAGACCTTCTCAGGTCTTAAAGGAGCAATGACAGTCTAAATAAAGACAGGACACTAGATATCCATGACCAACGGTACCATGCTTCACTCAATAATGATGGAAGTTCCTTTTAATGATGCAACAAATGTTCAGAGCTCACACTGCCATCCCACAAGCTGGCACCTAAAAAACAACAGGAACAATAGTAGACAAGTAAGTACAAGTGTGACTGTTACTGTAAAGTCTATCAAACTGGTAAAATAGTACTTTCGTTCAAATACATACCTTTTGGACTAATATACATCTCTCTGATCAACGAGTGGTGTTCAAGTCAAAGCGGGACTTGTAATAAAAATGATCTGAAACGAAGACGTAAAGCCGTTTTGATTTTACGGAGCTCATTACAGATATTCCAGTGAATATTCCAGTGGAATGGTTTTACGAAAAACGGACGGCTTTAATCACCAAAGGCATTTTGCTCTTGCAGAACCATGTACAACCTCATATATAGAGCGAAATAAAGGTTTTACTCTTATAAGTGTGTTCTGGTATCCAGTGACTTAAACGCCCATTGTACATGTCTGTGTCGCATATACTGTTTAAAAATGATACCCAACTTTATTTACGCATTATTATCAACTATATCATTTTTTTTACTTTACTTAATGGAAAAAACAGTATATTCTAGTGGAAAACTTGTATATACTAGATTCATTATAGGTAAAGTAAAAGCGTTTGAGTTTGACATTCTAGGTAAAGTAAAAACCTTTGATTCAATGGTTACACGTTTAATACTTCTGTAACATTAATAACAGTTACAGAAGTACCTCCTGTTTTATCTCCATTCAATTGCTCTTCTTGAGTGGTGTTGGTGCGGTGAAAAAAAATAGAAAACATATAACATGTTCATATAAAAATATATAATAAAAAAAAAAGCTTTAGTTACTAGTTACTTAGCACGTTTATGCCATCAACGGCAAATTCAATAAAAGTACATTGTTGCACTGCAAATATGTTTTAGAACATCATGGAGTTAGAACAAAGCTATGCAGCATTATACTGATAATCAAACTGCCTGCCTCTAATTCCATCAATCATGACTGGATCTGTACCGGACCCAGAGTTCTGCTCTCTGCAGTGTTACTGCTGCTGGACGCACAGCTGATGCATTTACAGTTTTTCGAACAGTTTCCTACTGCAGCGCGCTCAGTGTTTAATCATGTTAAAAAAACTCATATACAGCAACGGATAAAACACTGCCAGAGCCCGGATCTCGGGTTGTTTTTATCCTCGGGATGATTTCACCTTGTGAAGGAGAGAAATAAAATGCTTATCAATGCATCTTATTAATTAACACAAGGCCAGGACACACACACACACACACACACACACACACACACTCCTTATACCAATTTTCCTTTTTACATTTTCCCTACTCAACTCTTTGGATATTCATCAACACCACATGTCGTATGTAGCGTGTAACTTTTGTTGCATGTCAATAATCAAACTGCTTTCATATTAAATAATCATAATTCAGAAAATTTACATAATCCCATGAATTAACAGTCTAGACTGCTTTACATTTGTATAATTGAATTTCCCTTAGGTCCTTCCTAAAGTACCTGTACCGGACCTGCAGCAAACCCTGTCTGCATACCTGAAGTGTGTGAAACACCTCGTCCCTGACGCCCAGTTCCAAAAAACCAAAGCCATGGTGGAGAAGTTCGGCAAACCAGGAGGAACAGGAGAGATGCTCCAGAAGAAACTGATGGAGAGGAGAGAGAAGACCGAGAACTGGGTATAAAATATAAAATACCACACACACACACACACACACACACACACACACACACACACACACACACACAAATAGATCCTGCACTGAGTGAAGTAATATATAGTATATATATGTGGATATATGCAGAATATGAAAGCAAAATGAGATAAACACAATTTTAGACTAATTTTGGCAAATTATTGTCTACAGACACAAAAGGTTGAAAAGCCTCAAATATATTCTTGTTTTAGAAGCTTTGACCTTTCACTAGCACTGGTTTTGAAAGCAGAGAGATAAGGCCACAGCGCGCAGAAGACTTGCGTGATTGCTTTGTGTAGAAGAGAGAAGATTTGTGTGTACAGTAGGAAGCTGTTGTGTTTTGTACAATTGTTATATCTCTTATTCGTCCTGTTCTTTTTTTTCTTATTAAAACTAATAAATTTCACACTTCTATAACTACAAACACAACTGCAGGTTGATTTCTCCTTTGGGACAAAACTGTGAGAAGTGGAGTTTGACCTTTTCGCAAAATCACATAATTTTTGCAAAATCACACATAATTCAGACTGATATAAGCAAAACACATTTGAGGGGGAAACTGTGGCCTTTGTGCTGAGACTCGAAGAAACGATGCACAAAATATTCTATAACAACTTGTTTTTGAGAAAGAAAAAAAAAAAACTTGTTTTTTTTTTTTTCAAAACTGCCAAAATGGAAATACTGTATTTTTATTCTGGATTCAGGATTACTTATCATAAACAGTCCTGAGAAGCCCTTAATCTGTGTTCACTGTGGTGGAAACGCTATTTATTAAAAAGATCAGTCGTCAGAACGTCTCTGAGTAAGAACAAAGGTTTTATTTAAAGCAAACTGTTGCAAGAGGTCTCCAAGTTCAATCCTAGAACTAAACTCCTTCTTTTATTACACACATAAGGAACATTTAGAATTTTCCCATCACATCACACTAGCAAGTGAAAGTCAGTTGGGTCACTTATACTGTAATTGGTCTTTTGTGGAAATATAGAACCGATTTTGTTGTTGTTTTGGGTACTGCTCGGTTTTGGGTTCCCCTTGTGCCGCTGAGGCATCTATAGCTCCTTGGGGTGTGGCTCTACATGGCCTCTGGGGGGGTGCTGTGGTGTCTAGAAACAGGACGTTGGCGTCGGGTCCCTTGGGTGCCGTTGGTTGTCGGCTGGGACGTCCATCGATCGGAATGTTTTCGTCCGTCCAGTGATTCCTATGTGAGACTGATCGGATTGAGATCTGGGGGGGTTTGGAGGCCGGGTCGGTGGCCTTGTGCCTGCTGGGTCCTGGGTGCGGTGAGTTGTGGTGCCCTGGCTGTTCTGTTGCCTTTGTCTTTGGGATCAGACTGGACAGGTGAGACTTGGGTGCCCCTGGTCCTGTCAGCGGTTTACTGGGGTGTAACTGGGGGTTCGGTTCACCTGGCAGTGGCGTTGATGTTCTGCCTCATCTGTGTATAGCTTTTACAGCTGACTAGTTAAACACAACTGCAATAACACACTGTGCATCCAACAGCGCTTAATTACTCAGAGCAAGCTAAAAGTATGTGCACCCCTGACCATCACCCCCATAGGTGGTTCTTCCACAAACTGAACTGAACTCCATTTCACAGCTTTGGGATTTACAGTAGAGCCCCCTCGACATCCTAACATCAACACATGAGCTCATGGATGTTCTTGTAGCTGAGTGTCCACCAATCCACACAGGGACGCCCCAACGCCTAGTGGAAAGCCTTCTCAGAAGAGAAGAATGGAGCGAATTATACTGTAGAAAAAGCGCGCTCAGCAAAGTCATGGGTGATAATCAGGGGTGCGATTACTTTTAGCCATACACTGTACTGTAGTATATGTACTGTATGCTCTCTAAAGGCACAGATGATTTCTGCTGCTTCCTTCACAGATTTCGTTTTCTTGTAGACGTTTGTCTCAGTGACATTATGTGGATAAATAAATTAATAATGAATAGAATCATAATATTTAGTGTTTATTAGTGTGATTTCATTTCTGCACTTCCACTTCTGTCTTTTGTTTATTTTTGACTCAGTTCTTCACCAGTTGATTAGAACTCGCTGTTCTTTCCCCTTTTCTCTATAATCATGCTTATGGCTGTATAATGTTTATGGCTATAAACCATGTGTGTGTGTGTGTGTGTGTGTGTGTGTGAATGTTGCAGGTTTATGATTACTGGCTGGAAGACATGTACCTGAACAACAGACTCGCACTCCCAGTCAACTCCAGTCCCGTCCTGGTGTTTCCCAAGCAGGACTTCCGAGACAGAGACGACTCCCTCAGGTACAGTACAGCACGCTGCTGCGACGAGACCATTATCAAATTATAATAATCATGTGAAAATGTATTTATACAGTCAATAAACATGCTGTTACAGTAGCAATTAATTTGTGTGCTCTGGAAATCAGAACTCTGGAGCACTGGATCTGGAACGGGTTCATAACAGAGTGAGCAGTGTTTCTGATTTTAAAACAATAAGTAATAAATAATGAATAAAATAATACAAATAAAAAACCTCCGCTGATTTTATTCTCTGCTGATGAACAATAAATTTGAGCCTTTAATTGATTTCAGTGAGGCAGAAGAATGTGATGCAAGTAAAAAATAAAAACTATTTTTTTTTACTTTAATCAAAACACTAAACCTCATTTATAACAGCACACACTGCTTCTCTGTAACACCACGTTTATTAAATATTGAATGAAAACTAAATAAAATAAAACTTTCTGTAAAACTCCAAACAACGGACGCAACGTACCGCACCGTCTCCATCAGCAAGCAAAATGGAGGCTTGTGTGTGATCTTGTGTGTGAGCCGCCTTCACACACACACACACGCACACACACACACACACACACACACACACACACACACACACACACACACACACAGAAAGGAATAAACGGTAGAGAAAGAGATCTGCATGGACCGTGCGCGACTGTAGGAAGGGCGCACATGTGTGTGTGCGCGCGCGTGTGTGTGTGTGTGTGTGTGTGTAAAACATTTCTCAGAAAGCAGCAGTGAGGAACAAAACATCTCTCCAATCTATACATCTTCAGTGTGTAATTATATTACTGTCTCATTTCTGAGCCACAATAGACCGTGTGTTTTTCTGTGTGTGTGTGTGCGTGTGTGTGTGTGTGTGTGTGTGTGTGTGTGTGTGTGTGTGTGTGTGTGTGTGTGAGAGAGAGACCCATGATCAACTTACGTGCTTGTGATTATTCCTTGTGTACATGACTCTTCACCATGCCATACACACACCATCAATATACTATTTTGCCATCTCTCTTCCTTATATTACAGTAAAGTGCTCACTGCGTCTGATAGTTTCACTGCGTCTGATAGTTTCACTGCGTCTGATAGTTTCACTGCGTCTGATGATCATTTCTTCTTCTTACAGATTTGCTGCTCATATCATTTCAGGAGTGATGGAGTATAAAGCCATGCTGGACAGGTACGCTGTTCCTCCCCCGTGCAAATCAGATCTACTGAAATGAGTTACAGCATAAACCTTTGCATGGCTGGAGTTTGTGAAGTAAAATCTAAAAGCTGAATAAAATGTTTACAGACGCCACTGTGGAAGTGTTTGCTGATGAACTGTAAATGTTACATACAGTTCATAGTAACAAAGCTGATTTATTACAGACGTTGCAGTGGACATGTTCTCAGACACCTTGACAAAAAACATGTCCAGAAGGCCTGATGGAAATGTTTACAGATGCCCTTAATAGATATATTTATAGTTTCCAATGGAAATAATTACTGATGTCCCGAAGTAAATGTCTATGTATGGCCCAGTGGAACATTTATAGACAGCTGTAAACATTATAGACAGTTTATTATAACAATACACATACTGTATATTACAGATGGCCCAATGGAAATATTTACTGAAAGGAAGGTTTACAGACAACCTGTAAACATTATTGACATTTTACAGGTATACTTTTACACTACAGTGTACATATGAATGTTTACTGACACCGTGGTAGAAATTTTTACAGATGTCCTGAAATGTTCACAAACAGCCTGATGAAATGTTTACATTTTACATTTTACAGATGGACAAATCGGATGTTTGTAGATAAACCCCAATGTAAATGTTTACAGATGGACAAATCAGATGTTTATAGATAAACCCCCATGTAAATGTTTACAGATGGACAAATCAAATGTTTATAGATAACCCCCCATGTAAATGTTTACAGATGGACAAATCAAATGTTTATAGATAAACCCCCATGTAAATGTTTACAGATGGACAAATCGGATGTTTATAGATAAACCCCCATGTAAATGTTTACAGATGGACAAATCGGATGTTTATAGATAAACCCCCATGTAAATGTTTACAGATGGACAAATCGGATGTTTATAGATAAACCCCCATGTAAATGTTTACAGATGGACAAATCGGATGTTTATAGATAAACCCCCATGTAAATGTTTACAGATGGCCAAATTGGATGTTTATAGATAAACCCC
>QMIH01000233.1:307772-350272 GCA_003987875.1 Clarias batrachus
TAGATAAACCCCAATGTAAATGTTTACAGATGACCCAAAGGAAATGTTTGCGGGCAGCTCGATGGAAATGTGTTTGATAAGGTCTGGGTGTTAATGCTGTGTATCTGTTTGGTGTGTGATCAGGAGGGCTTTACCCCTGGACTACGCTCGAGGCCAGCAGGCTGGCAGTGAGCTGTGCATGGAGCAGTATTACCATCTCTTTACATCGTATAGGCAACCTGGACTGAAAAAAGACTCACTGATCACACAGAGGAGCTATGGAGCTGAGAAAACACCTGACCCCGGGCATGTTATAGTGGCCTGCAACAACCAGGTTATGATGATGATGATGATGATGATGATGATAATAATTAAACTGGTTAGGCCACATTAACAGCATCACTGTTGGCGTGCCTCAATCTACACCTAAATTCATAACACAAAAAAATTCAAGTCACAGAAACTGTGCCTTAGTGACTATAATATTATTTCATAACCACCAATATAACTTTTTCACTATTGTCCATCTGTTGGGGCGTGTCTCAAACCACATCTTCTTCACTATATGCCATAGAAACAACATTAAACTAGTGTGGATGTGTCCCGAGCCATACCTTATTCTCTACAGGGGCAGGGGTAGCTCAGTGGTTAAGGTACTGGACTACAGTTCGGAATGTCTCAGGTTTAAACCCATCCGATAAAAATGTAAGCCAAACCTTATTCATTATATTCCACAGAAACACCATTAAATCAGCATGGGCGTGTCCCAAACCCCACCTTGTTCACTATATGCCCTACAAACCATGTCTAAAATCATACAGGGCTGACTATAAAGTCCAAATACATAAAATTATAACACTCTTCCCATCAAACACACCTTTTACACCACAGATCTATGCTGAACCGTGCACACATAAGCACTGCTACAAATCAGAAATGCTCTTTTGGTTAGCATGTGATTCTCACCCATGGCTCATTGTTTATGAGAGTTACTCTGGTGGGTTTTGAGCAGTCATTTGGAGTACCAGTGGTACTCGTAAGGGTGCAGGGGGTAGGCGGTGTTACAGAGAGAATCCTGTACCTGGAAATGACTCAGGAATGGTTGTTATGCTGCTAATGAGCTCTTGGCTATGGAGCTGCAGCTGGCTAACTAGATTAGTCCTGATTGGATCTGCCACTTTGTCTGGTTTGAACCATCAGCACTGACAAGACGTTAAGCCCAACCCACACACACACACACACACACTAACCAGTCCCAGAGGACTTTACCTGATGAATCCTTGCCATCTTGCCTTTAATCCTTTACAGGACATTAGACAGAGTAACTGTGCGTTTCCAAACGGATTTATTTCATTTAACAGTAAAAAATAGCGAGAGCGAGAGATGACTTGGTGAAGGAGCATCATTATGATCAGTTTCTGACGCAAAAGGAAATAATCATAATCTTAAGCTGTTTTCTGAAACGGACGTCTGCGTCATTCAGTCAAACCAGACTCCATTTGCTGCTTATGGAAAAATGTAAGAATTGACCAAGAGTAATGTGTCTTGGGTTTAGAAAGCATCATTAAATGTAACTATAAACAGATAAAAGTATGATGTGCCATGTATTAATAACTGTATGGAATAAGAGGAATAAAAAACTTGGGAATATGCTGTTAGATAAAAAGAGGTAAAAAGAGTTCTACGGTAGGAGTGATTAGTACATTATATATATATATATATATATATATATATATATATATATATATATATATATATATATATATAATATAACTGGTGCTGCAGTATTTGAATAAACTTCTGTTTCATTATTATTATTATTGTTATTCCGAATCAGGGATAATGTTATGAGTCTCCGCTTCTCTCCTCAGTTCTTTGTGTTGAATCTGATGGAGAAGTCCGGGAGGCTGAACGAGAGCGATGTTCTTACACAGCTAGTCAGGATCAGTAAGATGGCGGAGAAGGTGGAGGAGAAACAGCCCCCCATCAGCCTCTTCACCTCTGACGGCCGAACCGAGTGGGCTAAAGCTAGAGACGTGCTGCTTAAAGGTCAGAGGTCACACTAATACAGGGTTTGGTATGAAAATAGACTGACTTTGCGGTCTTGTTTAGGTCAAAAACTCATAAAATTAAAGGTATTAAAAAGAATAAAATAATTTTTTTAAATTCTTATTTAAACCTGAGACGTGTTCGGCGGTTTTATTTTTTACATGACAAGTAATAATTAGTCATATTGGGAAGCGGCGTGTAGGAGAACCATGATGTGAGCTAAGTGCGATCGCTCGAGCAGGGAAATCGATTCGAGAGAAGAACGCATGCTGAAGTATGTCCAATGTGATATGGGGGAAGGGGCGGGGCTTAGAGGGGGAGTTCATATGGAAAGACTGTCAATCATAACTCATTCATGTGTTGACCGGCTCATTAGCTCTTTTTATTGGGATTAAAGATGATGTTTTGGTGCCGTTTGAATGAAGGCTCAAGCAGTGCAATCTGATGTTAAGATGCAACACTGAAATTGAAACCATAAAAGCTGTGAAACACACAACGACTGCCTGATTTGGCGTTCCTCTTTTTGGAGAGCACATGTTTTCAGTAAAACAAGTATTAAATGTATTTTTACCACTGTGTGTGATTGCACTGTTTTTGCATGCCATTGCATTGTAGAGCTATGAGGACTTTTTTTCAACCAACAATAAATAAATAAAAACAAAAACAAAAAGGCGGCATTTTGGAATTTGTTCACCAGTTGTCATGCTGAATAAGGTGTCCAGAACACAATGTTGCAAAAACAACTTTAAAATAATATTAATACACCAAACCGACGGACTGAGCGGGACTCAGACTCCAGTCACTGAAGTGAATGCACTGTGTGGCCACTAGGGGGCATATTGTTGAAGCTAGTGCAAACCGCATATTACAGTGGTGTAATTAGGGAGCAAAGACGCACCTCACAGAAATATTTCATTATTTTTACACATCAGAACGGTAAAAGATGTCTGACATGAGATACACACGCTGTGTGGAGGAAGCTGTTGTGTCCGTCCCAAGCTCCCAGTGGAAATCTAAACCTTAGAAACTGAGAAACTAACCACTAGGGACCGTGGATGTGCTCAGACGTTGGGTGAACAAATGTTTTGAGATTGTATTTGCAATATTGTGTTGGGTTTATCCTTTCAAAGTTATCTCAATTTCAAAAAATGACGTTGTCCAAACAGTGGATGTCATCCAGCGTTAGAGTTCCTGTGGGGTTCTAAGCATAATTGGCCAGAGTTCACTGTTAGCTTAGTCAGACACACTGATATATTTTACATTAAGATAAAATAGCATAGGATAATCCTTTATTGATCCCCAGAGGAAATTAGAGATTCAGTCCATTAATATACACACTCTCACATATCAGTGTGTGATTAACAGACCCAGTGAACCGGGAGTCTCTGGAGCTGATGGAGCGGTGTGTGTGTGTGCTGTGTCTGGACGAGCCGACTGGAGTTCAGCCCACCGACTCCAACCGAGCGTTACTCATGCTGCACGGCGGCGGCCATGACAAGAACGGCGCCAACCGCTGGTACGACAAGTCCATGCAGGTACGCCCAATAAATCTGACTCCAAACTTTAAATGTGTTGAATGATATTAATCAAGTGTATAGTTCTCCACACGCATGAGTAATCTCGAGTGTTTGTTGCGTCACCTGATATGAGAACTGCTTATACTGTAGCTGCTTTAATGTGAGTAAGAACAGGAACTGACTTCTTTCATGGATCTCCAATAACATGATTACTGGAGAAAATGTGTTTCATCCGTTCATGAATACAAGTTCATGTGTTGTGCTTGTTGTTTGCAGTTTGTTGTTGGTGCTGATGGTGTGTGTGGAGTGGTGTGTGAACACTCACCCTTCGAAGGGATCGTCATGGTCCAGTGTACTGAATTTCTCCTGAATTACATGTAAGCAGAACAACCCAAACACTTTCAGTAATATATATCAAGATGCAGGAGGCCAGGAGACTTCGGGCACAAGGCTGGGACAGGATGCCAATCCATCACAAGGCACACACACCACATGGCCAATTAGCCTAAGAAGCAGCCAGAGAGTTAGTGTATTTGTGGTTAATTTGATGCTCAGGGTACAACGCAAGGTACACCCTGGATGCGGACGGTTCCACAGCACAAGCACGAACTCGATTTGGAAACATCAGTCGTTCTACTGTGCATGTATTTGGACTGCAGTAGGAAACCAGAGCACCGAGGAAACACACCAAGCACTGGGACAACATGCCATGAACCACCACTTCATTCATCATTGTTTCTATAAATACATATTGATGCTCTTAATTCACTAACAGTGTCATATTGAGGCATTTAATATTCCCCTCAACCTCAACTATACTCCATAGTGTTCTTAAACCTAAATAATTTTTTAAACCTGACACTTTAGTAAAACTTTGCACAACAGCATACTGTAGATGCTCTAAGTGTGTGCAGTGTGAGAGAATACCTTAAAACATACCACTCTAGGTTTCCTGATGGTTGTGATGATCTTTTGGTCCATCAGGAGCAAAAGCCCCAGTAAGCTGATGAAGAGGTCGAGTGTGAGTGATCTCCCAGCTCCTCAAAGACTCTCCTGGAATTGTTCTTCTCAGACCCTGAGCATGCTGTCGTCCTCCGCTAGCAACCTTCAGAGGTGAGATCAGTACAACACACACCAGTACACACTATATAACACCATATAATGCAGCCCTGAAACACTAAAAGTTTCAGAGGTACCACCCTTAGCTTTAAACTAACTTGATTTAAGCTTTAAATCAATCACAATATTGTACTACTAATGCAAATTTGACACAATGCCAAGTTGTAAAACATACTGTTTAGGTTTACAAATTGTACAGCAAAACTGTTGTAAATTGTTGCAGATGGAAAAAAAATAAAAAATTCCCAAACCATTCCCCAAACCTGTTGGGTGCCATTTTTACGCTAGTATAAAAACAGCCTTTATGTGTAGTACAGTGGAACCTTGGATTGCGAGGAACTTGGTCTGCAAGCGTTTTGCAAGACGGACAAATTTTTTAATTCATTTTCATTTGTTAAAGGAGCAAGGTCTTGATATACGAGTACTATAGAATGTATGCGCTACGATTGCCATACATCATATGATCACAACTGAGCCAAAGGTTCTTCTGTCTCTTGCACAACATCATATTTCCACCAAATCCTGAAAAGGAGGCAAAAGCAAGCGTCATTAAAGGGGTTCCTTGTTAAGTCACGCAAAAAGAAGATTCCAGTAAATAGATACAGACTCTGTCGAAGAGCAGTGATTCTGTTTGTGTGTGTGTGTGTGTGTGTGTGTGCATAACTGTATTTGTTTGTGTGGTTTGGCTGAAAATTTGGCTGAGACCTGGCAACCCTGGCCAGAAAGTAAAACTTGTAAGAATGTAAGATTACACCCGGTCTTTTAGACATCCTAAGCATTTATTAGAAAGTGTTCACACTGTAATCTCACACCTCCAGCGTCAAGGGTTTGAGTCCCACCCTGTGTGCATGGCTTTTCTCCCCCTGCTTTGTGGGCTTCCTCCGGGGCTCCAGTTTCGTCCAGTTTCTGTCTCCAGGACTCCTGTGCACCTGTCCATGAATAGTGTTTCAGAAATGGCACCAACAGCATAAAAACACCCCTTAACCTGCTGTTAGGCCCTGGGGCTGAGATGTGTTGTAGATGTGTTTCACAACTAAATGTAACTATAAATGGAGAAAAGGTATGTTCTGTTTTTCAAAAAGAATGGATGTTAGTAAATTACCATGGAATAAGAGGAATAAAACACTTGGAGACAAGCTGTTGTAGGAAAATAATCAGCTATGGGCTTGTAAGAGTAACGCTATCCATCACACACTCTTAATTCTGTTTTCATTCTTTTATACGTTAAGAGTGTACTGTGTTACCTTTTGACCGAAACAGTGTGTGATGAGAATATTGCTGATAAAAGAGAGAGAGAGACTCAACATTCTCATTTAGGAGACCTGGATATCTCTGGACTGAGCTCTTGTCTGTTTAGGCTTGTGCGAAACCTGGACATGGAGGTTTTCACGTTCAGAGGTTACGGCAAGGAATTTATCAAAAAGCAGAAGATGAGTCCTGACGCTTACATCCAGGTGGCGCTACAGCTGGCGTTTTACAGGTACAAGATCGTAAACTATTATCTTACTGTACAGTTCTCTCTCAGAAACCTTTCACGAACATTTTTCTTCATGCTCGTCTTTGTTAAAGGATAATCTGCATTATATTAATGCTCTTGTGTGTTTTCTTGCCTCAGATGCACCAAGAGGCCGGTCTCCACCTACGAGAGCGCCTCCACTCGCTCTTTCCGTCATGGACGCGTCGACAACATCCGATCGTCTACCGCGGAGGCGCTGCACTTCTCCAAAGCCATGACAGATGAGGGAGTGTGCGCGCAGGTGCCTCGTTTTTCTTCCTTATCCCCCATTACTGCTTCTCGCTTCTAATTCCGTCCATCACGGCGCGCTCTGTTAAACGAGTCCCACCGGCCGCGTCTCCTCTGGTGAGACCAGCCACTAATCACGTTAGAGATTAGACAGCAGCACGGTGTGTAACACACACTAAGGCCTTTCAGTATGTATGGATGGTGACTAGGCATCATGCTGGATCAACAGCATCAGGATCAACAGAACCAGCATCACTGTTACAGTTCCATCTTCACTACTGACACGGCGTCCAGTCCCACTTCAGCTCCGTTTCTCCACCCACATACTGATAAATCCCTTTAGACTTTACCTGTATACTAGCTTATCAATGATTACAGTTTTTATTTCCATTATACAAAATGGTACTATATATTATTTATAATTAGTTTTACTTCCTGTTCACACTTGAGTTATAGAGGAACACTCGTTCTCTCAGCAGGGAACAAGGTTTCATTGCTCTCATCAAATGAATACAACAAAATAAAAGACACAGCTTTTTTTTTTTTACTAAGAAAATTATTATTTTTTTGTCCAGGAGAGGTTAAAAAAATTCTTCAAGTTAAAGCTTTGTCTCTGAGTATCTGACACTGGAGACTCCTTCCATCAACATCCCTGTAAATCAGCTGTTACTATAGAAATACGAATATGAATATGAATATGAATATTATAAATCCCTTAATAACCGTCATAAGTGATTAAAATCCACCAACACCACACGCCAACCCACCCGTTTTTCCTGGGAGTCTCGCAATTACATCACCCTCTCCCGATTTCCTCCCGCTGTTAATATTCTCCCACATTTCTCTATAAACTAGCAAAAATCCCCCCCGACCTCCCCTGATTTTCCGATCACAACCTGTTCCTGGACCTGTGTGTTTGGTTTTGAAATCCTCCCTGCAGTATTTTCTAGGTCACAAGTTTGGCATGTGTGACCTGCAGTTTCTTTGTTGTAATTATATTGTGATGAGTGATGATGATGATAAATTATGTTTGAGTCATTCATGTAAAAATGAACAGAAACATTGAATTGTATCATAAAATAGAACATGCAGTTTAAAAAACCTAAAAGGGAAAAAAAATCAAGATAAGTGTGTTGATGGATTTTTTTTCTTTCAGGACTCAGAGAAGATGGAGAGGCTGAGGAAGGCTGTAGACACACAGACCCAATACACGAAGAAGGTACGCAGTGATGGTCCTGTACAAATCAGCACATGGCAGCGTTTCTTCTTATCTTACCAGTAATAGTGTGAACAGGCTATGCTACATTAATCAGGATAATCCTTAAACTAGTGGTATTTTAAACATGAAACTTTTAAAACAGCATTTTATTTAACATCCTAGTATTAAACTAGTATTATAGTAAACTGGTTAAACCATAAACTAGTGTTATAATAAACAGGTTAATCACTAAGGTAGTAATATAGTAAATAGGTTAATACCAACTAGTATTAAGGTAAACAGGCTAGTCCCTAAACTAGAAACATAGTAAACAAGCTAATTCATAAACTAGTATTATAGTAAGCAGGACAATCCCTAAACTGGCAATATAGTAAACATGTTCATCCCTAAAACTAGTTATATAGTAAACAGGTTAATCCCAACTAGTAATATAGTAAACAGGCTAGTCCCTAAACTAGTAACATAGTAAACAGACTTACTGTTTCCCTAAACTAGTAATATTTCAAACTGGTTAGTCCCTAAACTAGTATTGTAGTAAACAGGCTAATTTCCAGACTAGTATTATAGTCAAAATGTTAATCCCTAAACAAGTAATACAGTGGAACCTCAGATTGCGAGTAACTCAGTTTACGAGTGTTCCACAAGACGAGCAAAGATTTGCTTGGTTTACGAGTGCCGAGTTTTTTGACACCGACACACACACACACACACAAATACACAGCGCCTGCGCACACCGCACACAAACGGATATTTATTTAAAGTTTTTTTTAAAGGTAAAGTGCAGTTTAATTAGTTTTATTTTTACTTTATATATTGTATTAATTATTTTTCTGTATTTATTTTTGGGGCTGTGGAACGAATTATTTGAGTTTTCATTATTTCATATGAGAAGATTTGATTTGGTTTACGAGTGTTTTGAAATACAAGCATGCTTCTGGAACGAATTATGCTCGTAATCCAAGGTTCCACTGTATAGTAAACTGGTTCATTCTTAAACTAGTATTATAGTACACATGATAATCCCTAAACTAGCATTACATTAATCAGGCTAACCTTTAATCTACCATTTTATTTAATAGGCTCATCCTTTCATTATCATTAATGAAAAGCACAGTGTGTTTCAGTAGCTACTCCTACACTAAGTCCTGTCTCTGATCCCGTTAAGGCCATTACTGGACTGGGAATAGATAATCACCTGCTCGGGCTTCGGGAAATGGCCAAGGAGCTGAAGATGGAAACTCCAGAGATTTTCACAGACGAGACGTACCTCCTCAGCAACCAGTTCATCCTCTCCACTAGTCAGGTAAGAGCGAGTCTCAGCCTCAGAGGCTCCACCAATGCGTAGCAAACAACAAAGTGACAGCTAAGATTCTCACTTTGCTAATCAGTTGCCCCTAGTGGTCAAAACCTGGATGACATGCTAATTATTACCTGATTCACTTCTGATGTATATTTTTTCACTCGTTACCTTTCAGTTCCAACAGTTTTTCCAAAAAGAAAGGAAAAAAGCTATAAAGGGCTATAGAGTTATAAGCCTGAGTACTCTGTATGAATGACTGTGCACCAACACCATCTCTCCTACCCCTGTAGGTTCCTACAACAGTAGACATGTTCTGCTGTTACGGCCCGGTGGTTGCTAATGGTTACGGGGCATGTTACAATCCTCAGGCTGAACACATCCTGTTCTGTGTGTCCAGTTTCCGTGAGTGTGTGTCCACATCATCTTTGCAGCTGGTGAAAGCTCTGGAGCAAGCACTTACAGATATGAAGGAGCTGTGCAACAGATGCAGTGCTTTCAGTCAGAAAGAGGGTGGGGCAAAGCCAGCCACGCCCAGGATGTGATCCATGACAAGCTGGCAGGATATGTTAAGATTTCACTAACGTCTTCGCTATTATTTTATTTAAATGCCTAAAATATGATGTATGGCCTGAATCTCCAAGCTGGCTTGTAATCTGTTCTCTATCGCGGACTAGCGCAGGCTTCAGTGCTGATATGAAAATCCACCATTAGGAGGAGCGCAAACTCACGGGATAGTTACAACTACGGTAGCGGCTACAGCAAGCTGTATTTCTGCATGGCTCACTTTTGCATCATGCTGCTGTTTAGGGTGAAAATGCTGACAATTGCAGTAAAACATAGATTATCTATTCATAAAGTGATATTAAACATGCTAAAATGTTTTATCACATGTGAAAATCACATGTGAAAAAAAAAAGATATTGGCACGTGTCTGGTTACTAATAATCCAGGCAGAACCTATATATGTGTTTAGTTTTATATGGCATGAGATAGATTTGTGTGTGTGTGTGTGTGTGTGTGTGTGTGTGTGTGTGTGTGTGTGTGTGTGTTAGATGTGTATGCTTACTTCATTTAGAAACAAAACTCATGCTCACTTCATTGAGAGAAAAAAAAAACACTAAAAATGATTTGCGTGAGAGTTTTATAAGCCATGGTTAGTTCTCATAAAACTTTATTGCCAATTCATTCCCTTAACAAATATCCAAAGCCCTGCGCTGTAGTGTGTTAGAATTCTCCCTGTTTAACCACTGGAAACTGTGTGTAGATATTGTGGTTGACTGAACACTGTGATACTCTGTCGTGCTGCATCTTAAATCTGTCCCTGTTATACAGTGTAGAAGAAACAGGACAAGTCTTTATTTGCCACATGGACATTACAGCAAAATGGCTGTAAAATTTCCAGCTTGTTATGGAGTTTGGGTCGGAGCACAGGGTCAGCTATGATACAGAACCCCCTGGAGCAGATAGGGTTAAAGGCCCAACAGTGGCAGGTTGGCAGGACTTGGGGGTTGAACCTCCGACCTTCTGTTAAGTAACCGAGAGCCTTAACTGTGTTATAAAAGTAAGCAAAAGTTAGTAATTCAGAGCCTATATAAAGAGGGATATGTGCAAAACCTCCTAACAAAACAAAAGTGTAAGTAGTTGCTGTTTATATTGTACAAACACTCTTTGATTTGCAATGTGGTTACTGCGAGCTATGGCTTGCTGTTTCCACCTAGCATCATGAGAGAGTATCATCCAACCTCTCACGAGCCTGGGCAAAGATCAACATTCAAAATTCCTACTAAATACATATCGCTTTTGCACAATCATAAAATCGAAAAAAATAAATAAAAATCACAAGTCAAGCCATCGCCAGTCAGGGATGGATGTGTGTAAGTCGGTCGACCATACACCCTTATGTTCTCAGGACCTTATGTTTTCAGGGAGCCGAATCTTTTCTTAGTAAATTAGGTTCACTGTATATCGCCAAGATATTGTTCTAAGTTGCCAGTGATCTAAGATTTTAGGTTCACATATGATAGATTAGGTGCTCAGTGCTAAAGTGTGAGGGTTCTGTGGTTTCTGGCTTTAATAGGTTCACTGTTTCCAGCTTCCTAAGTATGTTGCCAAGCCCCAGTTCTCAGTGCCCTCTGTTGTATGATTCGGTTGGTTATAAGAAACTAATATTCCAAGTGACCCATCATTCCAAGGTTTTGTGTTTCCAAGCCTCTGATTCATGGTTTCCATGTTTCTCAAGACCAATGTTTCTAGGACCCTATGTAATGTAACAGGGTTCTATGTTTCTAGAGTATGGTGTTTTCATGGTACCACGCTTCACATGTCCTTTGGTCACAAGTTTCTGTGTTTCCAAGATCCTGTTTTTCCAGGCCTATGTTATCAAGACCTAATATTTGGGGGTCCTATTTTCCATGCGTGGTGTTTCAAGGACACTATGCTTAAATGGTCCTACATATTCAACTTTAGGTGTTTTCAGAGTCCTATATGTTTCTATGAACGTGTGTTTCCAAGGACTTTTATTTAAAAGGTTATATGTTTCTATGGGCTTGTGCCTTCAAGGTCCTGTGTTTCCAGGAGCCTATGTTTCCAAAGTCTTGTGTTTTCAGGCTCATAAAGTATGTTCTCAAGGGTCTGTGTTTCCAAGGTGCTATGCTTCTAGAGGCCCGCATTTTCAAATCTGACCATTCTAGCTTCCTATACAGTATTTCCACGGTCTGCTGTATATACAGTTAAACATATATGAACATGTTTGTGTTCACAAGAAATTCTCACATTGTGTTTAATTGTAGTTGTTTGTGTTCATTTGTAGTTCCTACAGGTCTTTAAAAGAAAGACTTTGTTGGTCATTTTACACATATCCTGCAGAAGACATTATGGAGCTCTTTGAAATGAACTCATATCCTAAAGATAACATTGCCAAACATGTAAACGGTCACTAGTTATGTGCCACAATCTATAAACAAAATGTGAACTTTTATTTTAAATGTAACCTTTGTAATGTAAAGTTTGCAAAGTCATGTCAGAATATTAGGTAAATATGGCAAAGTGACACTTTTGCTGGATAATGAAAAAAATGTTATGTTAGTATCATGTACTTGAACTAAAATGAGAAATAACTGACAATTTGAATGGACAATTCTGTGAAGTTATACTGTATATTGTAACGGCTATAAACTCATACATCCAGCAGTTTACTGTAATATGTGCGATTATGAATCTATTTTTGTTTGGTCACCCATAAAATAACACCAAAACAAAATACAAAGCAATAAATTAAGAGTTAAATCTATTTATAATGCCATATGTGATATATGTGTGTTTCTGTAAAATGTTGTAACCGTTGTGTATGAACAATCATAATTTACAAAAAAAAATGTATATGTTTCTGCATATTATAGTTCAAGATATTACTTTGTTACATTGCTAGAAAAGATATGCCATATATGATCAAATACTTATTTTTGTTCACTAAAAAACAAAACAATGACTAACAAAGTTCAATAGAATATAAAAGAGAGTTTGTAAAATGTCCACTGGTAATGTTCTATATCACGTATATATAGTTTTAAATTAACAGGTTTTTTCATAACCTAAAACAGAGCTTTATAAATTATTTTTATTACATTTACCATCAAATGCAAACTATAGTAAAAGTAAATGTATATAAATTAAATCTAAAATCATTAAAATTGCATTTATTTATTTATTTATTTATTTATTATGTAATTATTTATTTATTTGAATTATGAATTACCCAAATATTTATTTCTATATGAACTTTTAAAAGCAATATTTATTTATGATATATTTGTACTCATGCAGTTATTTAATGAATGTTAAGCTTTTTTGTGTAATTATGCAATGCAAATTAAACATGACTTATTCACTCATTTCTCATTTATTAAAGGGTTCAAGCACTAAAGACTCCCTACTGTTTTTGTTAGGACTTTTAGGGGCCCAAGCACTTAGTCTTGCAATCAGATTTTTTTCCCTCTCCTTCACTGAGAATGAGAAATGAAAAGAATTTGTGCTATAATTGAGGGATTTTTCTCATGAAACTCAAAACTGCATGAATCAGGAAATAGCCACTTTATTTGCAAGGAGCGATGGACCCCAAAATTCAGCTTGTGGCAGCATTTTTTTTAACCCATCATATTATGCATTTAAAAATAAGATGTTGTTGCCCTTTTATTTGTTTGTTTAAACCCTTGCCTATTTATTCATTTTTTCCATTAAACTTGTATTTACTATATAAATGGTTTACAATCTTCCAAATAAATATATACATTTACTTCTAGCTTTCTTTATTTTTATGCTCTAATGGCTATGGTACATAGTAAACTACAGCATGCAGTATCAATGTGTCCTGTTTTAGTTTTAAATATTGTGTGAAACATAATGTTAATGTGTATAAAATATCTGGTTATGTGTTAAAATGTCGCTTGTGTCTGTCCGATGTTTGACGTGTTAGTCTCAGTCTAATAACAGTACTGTCAGAGTTTATATTTATTTAGGCAAAAACAATGAAAAGTCTGTTATTTTTGCACTTCCATAACTCTGTGTGCCATGTATTTTTATTAGAAAACAGATTCTATTTAATCTTAAAACATTATTTAAAAAAAAAAAAGATTTATCATAGATTCTTTATTAAAGAAATATGTGTTTATGTAATATTGTACAATAAAGATGTTTATGAGAGATGGCAAATGGAGGCTTTTTGTTTTATTCATTCACACCAATTAGATCATATTTGCCTACTACAATACAACTGCAACCTTTTTTAATAATAAAAAAATGCCTAAACATTTTCTTTAGTATCTGTATTTGTAAAGCTTTATTGCTGTGTTCATGACACACTGTTTCATTAACTCCAGTACTTCTGCAAGATCAGTTTCTCATGCCAAAAGTACTGTAACCAAGCAGATCAGTCCTCCCACCTACATTTTGTCATAATTAATCAGATCACAGTCCCTCCATATGCAACATCAGTCTGACCAACTAGATCAGATTCCCACATCTATTATAACCAGTCCAAGCAATCCAATTCAATTCAGTTTTATTGGTATAGTGCTGTTAATACTTGACAAAGCAGCTGTATAGGAATAAAACATCTGGGTATAAATTACAATAATGTTTACCCATAAACTCCTTGAGATGAACATGAGGAAGAAGCATTGAGAGGAACCCTAACCCTAACCCTAACCCCTAACCCTAACCCTAACCCATACTCATTTGGATGATACCATTAACAAACTATCAACAGAGCTTTATAAATACTTTTTTATGAAATTGACCAAAGTAAAATATAGGAAGAGTAAATGTGTGTGTGTGTGTGTCGGTGTCAAAAAACTTGGCACTCGTAAACCAAGACATGCTCGTTTTTCAAGTCAAAATTAATTAAAAATCTTTGCTTGTCTTGCGGAACACTCGTAAACCGAGTTACTCGCAATCGGAGGTTCCACTGTAACACGATGTGTTTAATGTTTTAGTTTATATAAAGTTTAGTGATGGAGAGTTTGGAACGAAATTGTTCGTGGCAATTTTCAGTCCTAAAAATATTTGAATAACTGCAGTTATAAGCCATCATAGTGAATCTGTGCAATGCAATCCTCCACAAAGATTGTGGTTATAAAGCGAAAGCATCAGTCATGTGATGAGAACTCCTACAGTACCTGAAGTGAGACACCTGGATGAGTCAGACAGGTCCACAGGGCAGGAGGGGTCGGGATGACTGGTAACTCAGGATATTCATGAGTAGTTTGACAGATAAAAAAAAAAGAGAGAAAGAACAGTTAGGTTAACAGATTAACAGTTAACAGACATGAGGGCTCCTTGAGATGTAAAGAGACCAATCACCTCACCGTCAACAAACCTGAGTGATCAATGAGAGTGGCGAGGACAGCATCTAAACATACCAGTTCACCAGAATACTCTACGTCCATGAGTCCCCCAGATCTGCTCCTTTACCTAAGGCTAATCTATTTACAAACATGCTGCGCTAAATAATTAACTTTGCCTTTGTCTAGACTTTTCAGCCCAGAGTTAAAGACTGAGACTGTGTCTAAGTCCTGTGTTGGAAGGCTATTTTATGCAAGAAAATGCTCTCCCCTCTCATGTGGTCTTTATTATACAAGGCACTAACAAACAGCCTGCACCATCAGGGCAGATCATAAAATACTAGCAGTTGACTTAGGTTTGGCCTTCAATAGATCAATAGATCATAGTCTCTCCAGCCCCCCCCCCCCCATACCACTGTTATCAATCAGATCTCAGAAACGTCCACCTCCAACAGCACTGTAACCAGATCACAATCCCCCATATCCAAATATTAAGAAACAAAGCAAAACAAAATCACAAGTAAACTTCTTTTATTCCTGCTTTTACAAAGCATTATAAATTTGGTGTGGCAATAAAATGATGATCCCAAACTTACTAGTGAAAAGTTACAGGTTGATTGTTGTTTCCAAGAGATCTTGTACTGTTTTTCCAAAGGATCCCCATACAGAACAGCATCAAGGAGGCTCTTTAGGTCGATAGAGCTAAAGCCCTCCTGAAGCCTAGAACATTTCTGCTGATCCGAATTCAACACGCAGGCACACAGAGGGGGCGACACACACCTGCTGCCTCAGATCGAACTTCCACACACACTCTCACAAACACACACTGACAGCCTGAAACACAAAGTTACAGCTTTACTTTATCTCTACAGACATAGTTTATTTTATGAGCTTTTACAACACACACGCAACAGGGCGGAAACGTCACTGACTGCAGACGCAGCAACTTTGTGGACAACAGTTTCTGATTTCTCATCAAAATTTTTGGTTTGTTAATGTGGCAACATTATGGATGTTGATATTGGATTTTTTCTTGCTTCGAAGGTTGCACTTTTTAAAGTAATTATTTTGATTGAATGCAAATATAACTTTAAAACAACTGAAATATATATTTTTTAAATGCTCCTACTGCCAAGGAAAGTATATTTATTTGTTTGTTTGTTTGTATGTTTGTTTATTGTTTTTTTTGGCAAGTAAATCCTGATTTATGCTTCTGCGTCAAGTCTATGCGGAGCCTACAGCCTTAGAGCATTTACGTTTGTGAACTGGTACTGTACGTCTGCGCCACTCTTTTTATGCCACTGTGCTGAGACTCCTCGCCACGCTCTGATGAGAGTTTTGTTGGTGTACTACAAACAGTCGGGAATGAAAATGAGCAGATCTTATTGAAGTTTTATCTTAATAGAGCTAATAGATGTTCAACCACGGTTACTTTTACTGACAATGTGAAATTGAGTAAGAAAGAAAGAAAAGAAGTAAAAGAAAGAATTGAAAGGAAGAAGAAATATGATGCATTTTTTAAATTAAATTAATTTTTTTAAAATAATTTAAAAAAATTATAAGTCGCCATAAGATTAATAAAAGACTCTAGGGATGTGGAAGTACAGGAAACTAATCAACTTTACTAACCTTTTTTTATCACAACATCTTTTTATCTCTAGTTTAAATTTATTTTTAAAAACCTCACCCTGACACTTGAGCCTCAGTAGTAAATGATGATGTAATCATTTAATCCCAGTAAGAAAGAAAGAAAGAAAGAAAGAAAGAAAGAAAGAAAGAATATCATAAATGATACAATGCGTTGATGTTTTTATAAGAGAGAGAAACTTACTGGATTACTGCAATTTACCAAATTATTTCATCAGGAAACAGTGAAAAGAAAGAAAACCATGACTACCCAAACATGACTCAGCAAAAAATGTAAAAATGGGTCACATTGGTAAAGAAATAGCAGAGATACACATGATCACATATTTTTTTATTGTTGTTTTCGGTTGTTTTCATGCCCTACAAAATATTAATAATGAGCTCGTTTTGTGAGTTCTGCATTTTTGCGACGTCATTCCCATATTCCTGTCGTGGAATACAAATTTATCTTTTATAAAACTAATAATAACTTTTGTTCAGCCTGACAGATCCAAAAACCCAAACACACAGTTTGAAGTCTGAAGCCTCCCCGGCTTTTTTTATGTTATCTGTGTATGAGCGCGTTTTTATGTTATCTGTGTTGTGTTGGTGGTACAGGTCTGTGCCACTTGAATTGTAGGGGTTTTAAACAGCAGCATAAACGGTTGATATTCTGCTGTTGTGTTGATGTCGTTCACTAAACGTTCTCTCAGCATCATCTCATCGATGTTGTTCTAGCTCTCTGAAACAGGGCGATGTGTTTCGGGTGTATGACCCTGCAAACTAATTACACCCACATGCCAAGGTCACACGGCGTCTGGGTTCCAGCCGGGTCACGCCAATGCGCAGACCGCCGAGCTGAAGGTCATGGGGCGCTCGACCCGGCTGTACTCTGAGAGAACTCTTCATTAAGTGCGCTTAAAGAATCAGTTCCATTGTTGCAGCTAATCACAGCTGTGTGCTGCGGCGCTCGGCGCTCCCGTCCTGATTGGCTGACTGTCAGTGATTTCCCCGGCAGTCTGAGGAGATAATAGAAACCTGTGAAGTGAAGCTCACGTCCAGCCTGAAGAGAAGTTTAAGGCAGATTTCCACTTCAAGCGTTTCAGTCTGTAATGCGCGCTGAGGGTCCTAAGAATAAACCCGCGTCCTCATAATGGCCAATTATCACCAGGCGACTGACCCGCAACCAGCGCGCACCCAGAGATGGGTTATTTTTATTGCCTCTGCATTCCACACACTAATTACTGCTTATAATGCGCAAATATTCTGCTAATGAATGGTGGAGCGCTGGACACACTGACATGTCCCTCCCAAAAACCGCACCGTACTCCTCGTCCCAGCACGACGTCTCCAAAGCTGCGGACAATTACGAGACAGAGGGAGAAAGAGAGGAGGGAGAGAAGGAAGGAAAACAGGGAGTAAAAAGGAAACAAAAAGAAATGGAAATTTTGAAGAAAGGGTTTAGAGATAAACAAATAAACAGAGACAGAACAAAACAGATGAGAATCCTAAGTGAAAGAAATTAAACTAAAGACAGAAAGGCAAGAAGGATGGAAGGAAAAGGATAAATATATATAAATATAGAACAGAAACAAAAGCAAAATGAAAAAATACAAAATGAAGGAAAAGAAATAATGAAAGAAAACAAATTAAATAATCTTGGTGAGAAGAAATAATAAAAAAAGAAAAACAAAAAAGAAAAAAGGAGAAAAAAGGAAATTATACATTTTCAAATGTAAACAATGGAAATTAAAATAAGGAAAGGAAGGAAGGAAGGAAGTAAATAAATGAAAATAAACTCAAAAGCAAAGAAAAAAAGAAAAATGCAAAACGGGAGAAAAGAAACAAAGAAAGAATAAATGATGGTGAGATGAATAAATAACTACATTAAAAAAGAAAGAGAAAAGAGGGACTGAATGTAAGAAAGAGGAATCATCACAGGAAGAGAAAGAAAGAAAGAAAGATTTTTTTTTTCTGAGAAAGAAAAAAAATATTGTAAGAAATAATGAACATAAGAAGAAAAGCAGAAATAGACCAGAAGGTAGAAATGAAAAGGGATGAACAAAAAGACGAGAAAGGAAGGAGTAAGAAGGAGAAGACGAGCGAGCCAAGAAGAGTCGGAATAAAGGGAAGGAAAAAGAAAAAGAAATCAAAGTACTGAATTAAGAGATGTAACAGGGAAAAAGAAAAGTGTGTGTGTGTATGTGTGTTAATGACCAACGTGACATTTGAGAGAGAGATGTTTTAGAGGACAGAGTGTCTTGCGCCTGGCTCTAATTGGCCGCTGAGGCAGCAGCGTTAGCTAATAGCTGTGAGAGCTACAAGCGCTAGCGTCCGGCGCGGCTCATTGAGACGAACCGTCATGGCTGCTCTTTCCACAGACACGCAGAGACACTAAACTCATTTAAAAGTTCCAAAAGCGGCCTGTTTTCTCTTTCACGCTGTCTAGAGGTCGAGATAAAGGACGCATAAACGTTCCGCCTCGTCCTGTCCTCCGTCTCGTCTATTTATTCTCTTGTCTTTTAGTCTGTTTTATCATCTTATTTTTTTCCTTTTTTCTTCAGAAAGACATGTTGTAAGGTTTTTCTAATATTGTAAGACATTGTAATCTAATCTAATAAGAAGATTCCTGTGCCCCCCCTTGTCTTACTGTGCTTCCTTATGTCTTCGGTGGTAACACCTTCTACATCCTGTATCCAAATGGCTCTTGTCTGCTATGAGACAGAAGTGCTTTTACCCAAGATAGAAAGATTTTTTTTTTTTTTTTTGGTATTTACATGAAATAAGAAACATAAAATGCATTTTTTTTTTTGGAGAGTCAATTACAAAATGAATATGATGCAGACATATAAAAGCTAAATATTTGTTGCAAAATGTGCATGGCTTGCGCATGACATGAAACCGGGTGAAATTTACGAAATTAAATGAAAATGTATGCAAAGTGTGTGAAAATCATAATTTCGCAGCATTCTGTCTTGTGTGTACTCTACTTGGATAAAAAAAAAAAGTGTTAATCCAAGGTTGTAAAATTTTAGAACAAAATAAACATGTTTAGAGCCTGCGACAAAACTCCATAGCCAGATTTCCCATTCATAACAACTGCGTAGGAGTGAAATTGTAATATTTTAACAATGGTCATTGTCTCAAAACAGCTTCACAAAAATGAAAAGAAAATTCATGGAAGTGTGTTTTATGTAACTAATACAGTACATTCATTTATGCTAAATTAGGGGTTGCGGCAGATTTGAGTGGCAGCTGAAGTGCAGGTGCCAAACCGCTTATGCAGCACTTTAGCTAACAAGCTAACTGGAATCTTTGTAGTTTAACTACAAGAAATGTAAGGAGGCTAACAAGAGACGGCGTGTAGTGTACAGATGATGGAGTTCGATTAAATGCAAAGTAACGTTTGCACATCAATTAATGCTAACAGGACAAAGTTAAACACAGGCTTTTTTTTTTTTTTTTTAAATGTGGCGCAGTAGATAGGAACGGTTCTGGAACTGACACAGTGTGGGTTCATGAAGAAAACCAGCAGCTCTGGAAACTGCAAGCTAATGCTCCTTCTCCTTAGTCTAATCACTAGCATACAGAACTTCAGCAAAGAGAACGAAAAGAAAGGAAGGAAGGAAGAAGGAAAGAAAAAGAAACATATAATATTAGACAGATAGATAGAAAGAAAGAAAAGAACTGAAAGACATAATGAAGAGGAAGAAGAAGAAGAAAAAGCAGCAGTACACCAAAAGATAGAAATCAAGAGAGAAGAGAAGATTGTTAGAGGAATAGAGTTGCAAAAAATGTAGAAATAAGAAGGAGAAGAGAATGAGCGAGGCAAGAAGAGAGGGAATAACGTGAAGGGAAAAATTCAAAGAAAAGGAATAAAATTTGAATTAATCAAATTACGATAGGGAAGTACAAGTGTATAAGTACAAGTACAAGAGGGAAAAATAAGTATGTGTGTGTGTCAATTTCTTAAAAAAAAAAAATGTAATTAATCCCCTGGTGTAAACTGCATCACTAGCATGAGGCGTTAGCAGGAATCAGCTGCTGTGTTAGCGCACCATGCTAAATGCTAACACTGGTGTGTGTCAGTTTGAGATTAATGTCCGTGTGCGCTGGGGTCAGATTGAGAAGAGCTTCCCCACTTTATCAGATAAACACAGCGAGATGAAAGAGCATCAGTGATTTATACGATTACACGTGACATTTATCACGCTAAAATTCTGCTCCCGGAGATCAATGCGCCGCTCGTCTCCGCTCGAGGTCGAGGAGCAAAAGGTCAGCGTGTTTTCCAACTGATGCTCTGTCGCTGTCTCTGGTCTTCAGTCACGCGTAACATGATTGAGCTGTGGGACGGGTTTCCTCTCAAGCGTTGACCATCGCGATGGCATGGCGTCCAACCACAAACACATTAAACTGTAAATTTCCAGTCGGTGGGTGAAACTTTAATAGGAACACCTGTACACTCAGTCATTCCTGCAGGCATGTGATCAGCAGATACATCATCCTGTAGCTACACGTCACGAATCAGTTAAAGTTCACATCAAATATCAGAATGAAGAAAATGTCTGAACACCTTAACTGTGGCAGAAACTCTCCATCTGTTGATCTGCTGAGATTCAGAGTTTACACAGAATGGTGCAAAAAAAAAAAAAAAAACACCGTGGTGAGCAGAAAATTATCTCAGCAAGGACAACACGTCAAACTTTGATGTGGATGAGCTACAACAGAAGAAAACTACGTCACGTTTCTCTCCTGTCTGCCAAGAACAGGAATCTGAGGCTATCAGAGGCGCTAGGTAGAGGCAGTTTACAGTGGTTCGGGGTGGGGCAAAAGTGGGTAGAGGTGGGTTTAGAGTGATTGGGTGGAGGGTAATGTGAGTAGAAGTGGTTGTATGGTGTTTAGGGGTTGGGCTAAAGTGGGCAGAGGTAGGTGTAGAGTGTTTACCGGTGGAGTTTTAGTGGGTGGAGGTGGGTTTAGAGTGATTGGGGTGGGGGTTAAAGTGGGTAGAGGTAGGTTTATACTGGTTATGGGTGGGGTTAAAATGGGTAAAGGTGGGTTTAGAGTGATTGGGTTGGGGGTACTGTTAGTAGAGGTGGGTATAGAGTGGTTAGGGGTGGGGCTAAAGTGGGTAGAAATAGGTGTAGAGTGGTTAGGGGTGGGGCTAAAGGGGGTAGAGTTAAAATTAAACTTGTTAGAGGTGGTTTTTAAGTGGTTAGGGGTGGGGCTAAAGTGGTTAGAGGTGTGTTTAAACCTGTTCAGAGTGGAGTTACTGTAATGTTAAAGCAATGAACAAAAGTAAAAAAATAGAAAAAATCAAGATAAAGAGACAAAAGATGATAGGCCAACCGAAAAAGGCAAATAAATAAATAAATAAATAAATAAAGAAGGAACAAAAAGGGAAAAAAGACAGAAATAATATAAAGTACAGAAAGAATTAGGGAAAGCAAAAAAAAACTGTACGGATGAAGTCATGCGGGGGAAAAGATCAAATGCAAAGAATTATAATTATTTCTTTATGTACTGAAAAATATATAATTTATCATCAGTATAATGAATTGAACTTAATTAATGTCTAATAATAACGCCTGGTGTTAGTTCTGGACCTGTGGCCTGCACGGTGCTCTTTACTGTCCAGTGGATGTGTGTTTACTGTCTTCAATACCTGAGCACAGGAAGAAACATTTACATGAGAAAGCAAGGAGAGCTAATAGTGAAGTGTGTTCTCCACAGTGTGTGTGTGTGTGTGTGTGTGTTTGCACAGTGAAGGAGGAGGAGGAAGAGGAAGAGGAGTGTGATACGTTTAGTTATCGTCAGATCAATAAGCAATTTTGTGGATGGAGGTGACGTGGAGGATGCAGAGCCGTATATCAGAGTGACGGAGGGACGGATGAGGAACGAGAGACGGAGGATAAAGGAACGAGTGAGAAATGTGGATCTGCTGTGATTTAACCACCGAGAAACAACGGAGAAGACAAGGGACAAAAGAAGTTGGACAGAATGGAAGGAAGAGGAGTTAGAAATCTAGTAACCAGTTTAAGGATCTATCGGGACGGAAACTTGCACACACTTTGAAGAAAACTGTGAGGGATAGAAGTAAAGAAAAATGAAAAAGAAAGAACAAGAAATTCAGTGAAGAAATAAAAAGGAAAATACAAAAATAAACTCATGTGAGAGAAGGAAGAAGAAAAGAAAAAAAAAGCAATGAAAAGAAAGGGAATGTAGAAGGAAAAAAAATACAACAGAAAGAATAAGAAGAAATGAAGAAAGAATCCAAAAAAGAGAACATAAAGCATAAAGGAATGGCCTGGAAGATAAAATTTTGGAAGATGAAAAGAAAGAAATCAGAAATAAAGCAAACAACAAAACACAAAAAGGCAAAAGAAAAAGATGGGGGGGATAAAAAACAAAGGACAAAAAAAAAAGAAAGGAAGGAAGGCATCTGGACATTCTTCCATTTTTAAAACATCTGATGAAAATCAGGACATAAAAATGAACAGTTTCCCCGCAGCGTAATTCACCATCAGTGTGACAGACAGAAAGTCTCTCTCTCTCTCTCTCTCTCTCTCTCTCTCTCAGGTTTAAGTGCTGGAGTCAGTTCATCAGCTTTAGAAGAGCTGGAGCGAGTGAAGGCTGAAGCGCCCGAGGAGCAGCGCTTAAAACCCCTGATTACATCATCACCATCATCCTGTCTACATCTGGAGCAGGGACACACACACACACACACACACACACACACACACACACACACACACACACACACACACACACCTCTGAGAGTAAAATCCTGTACATTTATGTGTGTGTGTGTGTATTTGTATGTGTGTATGTCTATATGTGCATGTGTGTGTGTTTTCTTCCTGCTTTTCAGACCACTGTCTGGATGCATGCATGGTTTTAAAAGAAGAATGGAAAAAAAAGGAAATTAGCTTGATGTAGTAAAAGAACAAAAAAACAGAACAAAGGGAAGGAAAAAAATTGAGAGAATAAACAAAAGAAGAAAGAAAGAAATACACATGGTGGAAGGAATGAATAAATCATAAAATAAAAGAAGGGAAAAAAAGAAATGAGGGAAAGGATGTAAACTGGAGGAAGAATAAGAAAGAAAGAAAAAAGAAAGGAAGGAAGAAAGAAAGAAAGAAAGAAAGAAAGAAAGAAAGAAAGAAGAAAACAGCACAATTCTAATTATTTTCTACTAAATCAACAAAAATAATAAAGAACTAAGGGAAGAATAATAAAGGTCATGAACAAACGAAGAAAGAAGAAAGAAACTTTGCAATGTGATGAAATATTAACATTGAACAGAAAAAAAAAACAAAAGAGTGGCTTAATGTAAGAAAGAAGGAACAATGAAAAAAGAAATAAAATAGATTTGAATGGTGCAATAAATGAATAAATAATAACTGAAAGAAAGGTTATTTCCCAGAGCAGAATGAAAAATAAATGCATAAAGGAAAGAAAGAGAGAATGAAAGAATAAAGAGAAAGAACAGGCCTTATTTATGAATCTAGATTTATTCATAAATTGTTTGTATGAGTGTTTAGACCAGAGATGTGGGTCTCACGCCTCGTTCTTCTGCACTAAGGATAGAAAGAAAGACGGAAAGACATAAAAGAATGTTAGCATGATAAAGCTAATGCATCCTCAGTGTTTCCTCTAGCGAACACGTTTAATGAATCTGAAACTCTGTGACGAGCTGATGATCTTCATCCTCTGTGGCAGATGATTAGAATTCAGAGAATTGTTTCGATCTTCTCAGCTCAGACTTGCGATCAGATCCGGTCTTGCCGTCCTGAGTGTGTTGATTATTATTTTGCAGAGGAAAATAAAACCCCGCCGTCAGACGCGGCGGGCCTCAGGAGTGCCGTCAGGATGAGAGAGCGAGCGATGAGGGAACTCTTCATGCGTCACATCATTAAGGTGAGCTGTGAGTAAAGACAAGGCGACTCATTAGCTGAGACAGCGGCGGCGTTTAGCACCTCGCTGGAGCGTGTTAGCGTAGCGCTCCGGCGGGATCAGCAGCGGTTTCACCGGTGCGCTGTTTTTATTCGCACTTCAGAGACGAAGAGAAACTCTCTCCACTTTGCGGTTCACATTAAAGCCAGAGGTTGAGCTCTGACTGAGCGCCGAGCTCCAGCGTCTGTTGATAAAACTCCATCGAGCCGATCGCACAGACGGTAAATCTCTGGCTAACGGCTGGCGCTGACTCGCTCATGTCTCCCCCGGGGGCAAAACAGCAGGGCTTTTATAGCCTCAAGGGTAAATGAGGCGTAAGGTAAAGATGTTTCCTAGCTGAGGAAGAGCTCATAATTCACCTAAATTCCTCCGCACACTTTACTCTCCTGCTCAGTCCCATCATGCCACGTCCTCCATTTAATTTTAACAGCGATGCAATTTTGTAAAGTGTACAACACATCTCATTTCATCTCGAACATGATCAGTAGAAACATACTGATGGAGACAGACACACTGAAAACCTTCCACATGATCAGGATGGACACAGGAAGAAAAGAGAAATGTGAAGAAGTATTAAACCAGACATTTTCTTTTGTTGTTGTTGAAAATTAATAGTATTATTACAGGCAGCATTTGCATTTCTGATGTTTTCAGTTTTATTTCTACTGTATATGACTGTAATCCATCAAGGCTCAGGTCTTGGTCCACTTCCATTTATCATTTTATGTTTTTGATTCATAGACAAAATGATCAAAGCTACATTTCTTACAGTAACATTTACATTTATATAAAACCTACTGCACCTCGACCTGATACCGTGTGAACTAAACTTAAAGAAATTGCTGAAATTAAGCAAATCTTTATATAATTAAATTAGAGATTAAATGTTGAAATAAAAATTTTATTTAATGTTTGACTCTTTTCGGTGACTCGAGACATTTTAGTCTTTTGAAATTCAGGATTTTATGGCTTCAAAAAAAGTACAAAAAGTAGTTGCACAAATACAGACACCTCAAAACAAAAACTTTGTTGAAACACGTTTTGAGTTTATTACACAATACACAGCGTCTTACAGCATGGCAAATCTTAACATGGCAAACTGTCTCACCCTTTCTTATAAAAACATTTAAAATAGAATAGAATTGAACCTTTATTGTCATTACACGAGTGAAATTACGGGCTATCCTTCTTGGTGCCAACCAAAAAAATAATCTGTAAAGTTGTGAGGGCATCGCACCCGTGTGCAGCTCGCTTCATGTTACCCTGCAGATTCAGGTCTGACTGTCAGTCCATGTCCTTTGGTTGAGCCTCCCTTTAGTGATTTGGAGGTAGGATTTGGTCATTATCATGCTGAAAAGTAAAGAACCTTTTCAATCTTCAGCTTTCTCACGAACATCTAAACATTTTCCAATGATAAAAGTTCCGGTTACTTCTGGCTGAAGAGAATCAACCCTACAGCACGATGCTGCCACCACCATGCTTCACCACCAAGAAGGTATGCTTTTTTGCAACAATCATAACTTAATGTTTATGTTGAGTGTATTTTGCTTAGAGAGATTGAATTATTACATATTTTAAAATGGTCCACGAGACTATATTCTCCATGTGACTTGATTATGTTCAACTGGAATGTGGAAAAATTATTTTAAAAAATGGCTTCTGTCTAGCCACTTCAGCCTGTATCCCAGACACGAATAATACGAGAGATCATTGCCCCATGCAGAGAGTAATCAGTACTCTCCAGATCTTCCTGCAGTAACTTCCTTGCTGTTGGACTCTTTGTCATCCTTTTGTAAATTGTGGAGGGGGGTCCTGTTCTTGGTAAAGCCAATGTGGTGCTCCATTTTCTCCACTTTTTGATGATGGCTTATACTGTGCCTCAAGTTACATCAAGGTTCTGGAAATTCTTTTATAGCCCTGATTTTAACAGTGTTCATTTGGCCTATCCTTCATAAATGATCCACTAATCCGTTCAGTCACATGGATTTGATAAAACATACAGCCTGAGCTTGGTTACAATGAGCTTCATCAGGACTTAATGACTCTCCTGATCTACTGAACAAGTGACGTAAATTTCAACCGTGGAATCAAACATACAGTTGTTATCAAACATTCCAACAGATTCAAGGATAATTATCAAATGACTCACTGACTGAAACACATTCACTGACTCAGACATGGCCTAAAGATTTACACTCAAGACCTAAAGACTGACTCAAACACCATTATCAAATGATTGACCTAAGGCAAACAACTTTATTAAATAAGTCTCAGATTCACACACTGTTATGAAATGATTCACTTGGTTTAAACAAAGTTTATGACTCAAATGATTATGGAACAACTCACAGTCCCATCTATAGTTAGTGAATAATTTGTCAAATCAACACTGTGATTGAATGATTCCCCTGACTCAAGCCTACTGATAGAATTGATTCAATGATTCAAACACAGCAAATGATTCACTTGAACTGAACAAAGTTATTGAATTGTTTTCTGACTCCAACAGTTATCAAGCAACTCACTGACCCATAGTTAGTAGTGATCACAGCTATCAAATGATTCAAATGATTGGTTCACTTACTCAAACAGTTACTGAATGATTCACTGATTGAAAAGTATGAAATGACTCACCTGATTCAAATGCATTTTACTAACTTGAACACAGTGACAAAAGTTTCCTTGCTTCAAACACTTAAACCATTCACAGACACAGAAACATTTTGACTTGAATACAGAGATCAAATGATTCACTGACTTCATGGTTATCGATGAATGTAATGGAGTCGAAAGACCAAGACACAACAATCATGAGTCAAAAACATTTCGAGGCATTCCCATGCTGTTGTTGATACTGAAGCCATTATAGCCACACCCACTTCTGGTAATGATGGTAATGATTGATTTTATTGTTTTCACTAAGGCATATCAAATTCTAATATTTGAATTGGGGGGGGTATAATGCTTTAAATTTCTACGTACATTTTAGTATAACTTTAACTATAACTTGGCATCATCATAATTCAGCAATTAATGCAAAAATTTGACTTGATCTTCAGATACAGGACAGGATGAACATTGCCACATCTACTTGCCTCTTTTTTCATCTTTTTTCAGCTTACTGGACTGGACTCTGTCAAGAGGAACAGCTAAATCTCTTATATGGAGTTAATTCATTCAGTGATCTGCGGAGTGAAACACATGGTCACATACAGACACACACAGATGCTGAATGGGGAAAATAATGTTATAACGCATCTTTAGTAAAAGCAAATGATGACTCGTCTCTGCTGCTATTCCACGTCTGGAATCTGATTATCGTTTACTTTATTTGCAAATGTTTTTTTCCCCTCACAGGGATGCCAAAACAAGAAGAAAGTGAAATAATAACAGTACAAAATAATAATGTTATATAAATATATAAAGTATGTTCATGTTACATACAACAAGGTGTCCTTCAGGGGTCAGTCCTCTGTCCTGTTCTGTTTATATTTTATAAGCTTAGCTTTAACCAGATGTCATGGATGCCTAAAATCTCAGTTTCATCAACTTTCTCTCTATTCACCAAATACGATTTTATAACCTGAAAAAATAAACTTGTGTTACACCAAAATTAAGCAATTTAAATATATATTTTTTGGCTGGAAATTGAACCAGAGTCTGCTACATGTCAGAATAAAACAGCACTGAATTCTGTAGAATTGTGGGTAATCTAGTAAAAGTAGCCAACCATTGTACTCAAGTAAAGCACTATTCGGACGGGACTAGTTTCACTGCGGGACGTTAGAGAAATTTCTGTTTCACAGAGGTACTTTGTGATTTTAATCCCGTCTGAATCTGCCATGTCTGTCTTTTTCTCACACGACCTCTGTAAAAATTCCAGAGCAAATTACCTACTGTTTTTCAGCAAACTCAGCGGTCCCTTGAGAAATCTAATCCCATCCGAATGCGAATGTCTGTGTTTGCCGAAAATGTTTTTTTTTCCGAAAGGCGTTTTCTTGTGTGTTTTGGTCAACGTGAACTATCGTACAATCTCTAGCGTGCCGGTATTCGAGTTTCTGCTTTCTACGCTCCAATAGAAATCCTCATCCTCAACACGTGGTCTTGCGCAACGCCCACATGAAAAACACAGAGACGCCCATCTCCGTAATAAACATGGAGATATTAGTCCGAATCCATACATGAAATGACAGACGTCGGCTGAAAAAAATTCAAACTCAAACGTCCCCCAGTAAAACTAGTCCCGTCCGAATAGTGCTTAAGAGTAGCTGTACTTCAAAATAATATTACTCAGGTAGAAGTAAAAAGTAGTCATTTACTCCGTTACAGTTACTTAAGTAACTTTTTGAAAAAAAAAAAAAAACTTCTATGAATAGTTTTACTGCATCATACAGGGGAACCTTGGATTACGAGCATAATTCGTTCCGGAAGCGGGCTCGTATTCCAAAACACTCGTAAACCAAATCTTTTCCATAAGAAATAATGAAAATTTAAATTATTCGTTCCACAGCCCAAAACAATAAATACATAAAAATAATTAATACAATATACAGTGGAACCTCGGATTTCGCGTAACACATAGAAGTTTTTCTTCAAAAAGATAGTTAAGTAAGTTTAACGGATGGAGTAAATGTAACTCATTACTACCCACCTCTGCTTGTAACACTACTAATCCTACTATCCTAACATGAGCTAAAAGGACTTGAAATACACTTCATTTCCAACATAAACATGTCCAACTGATTGAGTTCTGGAAAAATACCAAAGCAGTGTCTCATAATAAAGATACAAGATTCTGAGACAAGGCACAGACTCGCCACAGTGTCAGAAGCTTCCATGTAAATTTTTTTTTTTTTTTTATTAAAAAGAAAGCATCCTGAGCCCTCTCAGAAAGAGGAGGTGGTTAAATGCAGAAATCTGTTTAACGATCATTTATTCTGATATATAATATACATTATTCACAGAGAAATACATCTCCTTGTCACTGTAAAGTAAGTTCAAAAGAGTTTGCTTAAAAAAAATTAATTAAGCGCAATACAAAAGCCCAGTACAAAACTTTTACTGGTCTGGAACTGAAACCATGCTTAGAGGCATAGGCATAATTTTCTGTATGTATACTCGGTTTAATAAATGAGAAATGATCTCCCTGTGTGTGTGGCTGTTATGGTAAACTCCTGAGTTCAAAATCGATCCTGAATCATAACCACTTAACCCGGAATCATCCCAATTACCATTAATGACACAGCTCGAGCACTCAGATGGTTCATGGAAAAGTTAAACATATGCACATGAAATGAATGCAATTACGCTAATGCAGCGTCGCTGCATTTAGAACTGTGTTGCCCCTTTTAAATTACTTTTCTTTTGCACATATTAAAGATTCTTCAAGAAATAAAAATAGAAACAAATCCTATTTGCCCACCTAATTGGGACCATTAGGATGCTCAAGATAAGGAAGCGATCTCGTATCTGGATGCTGATAAGATTAATGAAACAGTTCTTGAGGTCTTTGAAGGACTGAATGTTGGACGTGTCACACAGCTGCATCGTGGGGCTTAGTCAGAGCTCTAACCGATAAAAATAATGCTGAAAATTATCCAGAAAATAATGCTTAAGAAGGCAAAGAATAAAGTAGGGATGAGTGCTGAATAATTAATTAATAATGCAGAAATAAACAATAATAATATATAGCTGCAGGGTCCAAGCACAAAGTACACCCCTTAACTGTTATTCAGAGGTTTTTGTTTGGTTTGAGTCATGGAATAACAGGAAATGTACCAGTGTAACAACAGAAGGCACTACCAGGTCAATAGGGCAAAGAAGAAGAAGAAAAATGGTATCTTCAAGCTCTGTTTGGCCTTCCTACAAGATAAACATATTACACTTGAGTCTCAAATCAATAATCCTGCATTATTGCCCCACAGTAGGGCTGATGGAACTCCAAAGAAGAAGAAAACCAACAAGTAAACAACAAGAAACAGGAGAAGAATTCTTTCAAGAATTACAGTTACTGTACATTTAGGCATTTGGCAGATGTTCTTATCCAGAGCGACTTACAATAAGTGCTTTCAAGTCTCTGTCATTGAATAGATACTTACACTGGGTTACTAGAAGCGGGTGGTGTGACAGAACTTTGGAAGGTTGAAAATGAGACGTGTACTGTAGCTGCATTCAGACAGGTGGACAGAGGCAGACCTGCTAGGAGTGAGTTGTAGTAGTCCAGTCTTGAAGAAGCACCCAAGTAGCCTGTGAAGAAAAAAATGGACGGATTCTTCTCATGCTGTGAAGAAGAAATCGACAAGAGCGAGTAAGTTTAGTAATGTGTAGAATGACAGATGATTGTCCAGAGTTACCCCAAGATTTTGGGCAGTGGCTAAAGGAGTGATCTAATTGTTGTCCAGGGAGATCACAAGGTCTTGACCAGGGGATCAGTCGCCAGAGAGCAGCAGTTAGGTTTTTACACAGCTTGAACTTCAGCTGATGAACTGCCATCCAGGATGAGATTCCTGCCAGACATGCTGAGATCCAGGTGCAAACCTGAGTGTCTGAGGAAGGAAAGGAGAGAATAAGTTGCATGTCATCTGCATGACAATGGTATGAAAAGCTATGATATGACCTTACCAAGAGACCGGGTATAGAGGGAGAACAGAAGACGACCAAGTACTGAATCCTGTGGGACACCAGTAGAGAGTCTGCATTGGACAGATGTGGATCTCCTCAATGTCACCTCATACGACCATTCTTCTACATAAGAAGCAAACCATCGCCGGGGTTGTTCCACAGATTCCAATGCTTGTAAGAATACATAATATAATCTGTAATCTATAATAGAAAAACTGATTTTTTCTAAAAGCAGCAGGAACATGTCCAGATGACATGGAATGGCTAATGGTAGTTTTGATGAAGGAAAGGAGGTCTTGTGAGATGGCCTGGAGCATTGTGGAAGGGATTAGGTCTAACAAACAAGTGGTGGGATTGGATGATGAGGGGGTTAGGAGCAAAGCTCTAGCAATTTCCCATTGGGAGGGATGATGGGGTACATGATGACACAGAGGAAGGGGAGATAGATTGAAGGTTCCTGCAAAAAGTAAAAATGAAATTTCCGATAGGATAGGAAGGGTGATGGCGAAGGATACAAGATGGCTCCAACCAGATAGAGCTCATGTTATTGTTCAGAGAGCTGTGCAGGGAGACTTCTTAGGTCATCTTCTCAAATCTAACAACTACTTGAAAGCTGTAAATAAAAAACGAACGAAATCTCATAATGGGGTTTTCTTGTAGATTTATGTTGTGTGGCCCACAGGTTTTATTTGATGTTTTGGAGACAATGACAGACGAGAGCATGAACAAAAACAAGAAACGAAGTGAAAATGAACCTAAATCTGACAACAGAGCGCCTGGGTACAGAGCTGCATGGTGAGTCCCACTGACCCCATCACTATTATGCAAAAACGAGGTGACGCATGAGGTTAAGCCTAAATCTGTGCACCAACACCCCATGCAGTGCCACTCCAGCTGCTGACAAGCCTGACAAGTTTTTAGCCTCCATGTCACCAGGACTTCATCAGGCCATGACACAGCTGTCAATAAATCTGGCATTGAATCGACACGCGCTAAACAGAGCTGTGCTGCTGCTGTGCGGCTGTAATACACACACAACGAGACCAGCACTGTGTTTGCTAATCTGTTGCTGCTCTTCTGTCCTGAAAGTGGGCTGGTGTTAAAACAAAGGTTTAACCAAAACCTTGACTTAAGTTGCTCGTAGATTTTCATAGTTAAAGACAAGTTACACAACACTCTAATCAATGCACTTAGCTAACCTAAATTACTTATCGGACAGACTTATCTTAGACACATCTCTTTCTCTCTCCACTTATCACTTCATCAGTGCTGTGTCTCAGCAGATGTGTACAGATGTAATCAAACCCATCATGATCATGATCAAGGCCCTGCAGAACTCTGGCTCTGAGAGGCTGCAGGATCGGGAACAGCTGCCCACTGCGCTTTGAACTCCATGTCAGAGAAAATAATTATCCATTTCTCTCTGTTTATTTTTATTTTTTTTCAGGAATATGGCAGCGTGTCGAGGCAGACTCGAGGCAGATGGTGAGAAAACCCGTGGAGACTGAACAGCAACGTCCAACACACCAGCACTGCCGATAATTAGAGCAAATAATGCTAAAAATTAAATAACCCGAGCACATGGCCAAAGCATGAGCAGAATCTCTGACAAATTGAAAACATCAAACAGATGTAATGTTGGTTAATAGCTGGAGTGCAGTGCTGAAAGTATTCACCCCCCTTGATTCCTTTCACACTGTGGAGTGCTACAGGTACCTAAAAGTGCACTTAATTAACAATCAGTTACCCTGCACGGTAACTCTGAGGGACGTTGTGCAACTCTCTCACAGGGCTGAAAACTAAACTCATTTATTTTTAATGATATTCAAGTCCTATTCTTTTCTCAACTGATTTAGTTTTTGCCGTTCTCACACCCTTTACATTCTGGTTTCTCTTTGCTGCACTGCTAGTTTATAGATCAGTGTATTTTCACACCATGTAGCACTTAGGCCATTTCACAAACTACCTAAACTGAAAGATAGAAGTGACCTCACAAAGCAGAATTTTAACTGGTTACTGGATACGTCCTGCGTCCAGGTCACGTGACTTTTTATTCATTTGTTTGTAAAGAAACTTACAAGTGAACAGTTGACCTCATTAGTACTGTATCTTTTACTGTGCACATTTACGGCATCTCTTTCACTCACACAGACACACACACACACACACACACGCACGCACACACTGTGTGAGTGAAATGAAGTGGCACATGTCTGGGTGTGGTCCTGGGAGGTTCCTGTGAGTGAGCTGAGGCCAAGCAGCTGAATAATTTACACATCAACCCAACATCGATCTCAGCGTGGGACGTCTGATACACCACCTGATGCTTACACACAGAGACGGGGACACGAGGATGACTTAATGAGGCGCTTAAGCACAGGCCAAGCTTTGAAACACTTTCACTTTGTATCAAATTCAACGCAGAGGAAAAGCTCCATTAATGAAGCCATAAAATCTGCTGGAGTGAGAAAAAATAAACTGTAGTTAGTTCTAGCTGTATAATAATAATAATAATTATTATTATAATGACTGAGTCATGAAAATAGATACAACATTTAAATAAGTGTGTTTATTCTCATTTATAATGTAGTGAATAAAAGTCATAAGTATTTCCTGAAGGAAAACTAAGCTCGAGATATAAGGCTGTTTTACAAATTCCAACTTTTTCGATGGATTGACTGTTGTTGCACATGTGTAAACAGCTGGAATTGGCTGGAGCTGTTATGGCCTTTGTGTTAGATAAAGTTGGGATGATTTACCAACTTTCCTGTCCAAAAGTACTGGAACAGCAAAGCCAATTCCTTTGCTTCTGTCATTTGACAAAACCATCCAGGTTTCAGATTTAAAAAAAAAAAAAAGAAAAAAAAAAGGAAGAAGATGAGTTGCCAGATCATAATTTGAGCATTCAGTTTCAGATAAGCTGAAACTGTGGATGTCTTAAACAACTTAGAACGTCATGGCTCATTTTTTGATGAGCAAAAATATTGGAACTTATATAAAAGTAAATAAAACCCAATTTTTCCTTGCTTGGCACATTGTTTTCAATAACTGCCCCAAGCCACGTACCCACTGACCCACCCAAACATCATCAATAAAGAGTAGTGAGAACCTTCCAGAAGCAGCCATGCAAGCCCAAGTAGTCCATGACACTACTGTAAACACCACCACCATGCTTCACCCATCAGCTCACATGTTCTGGATCATCAGCAGATCCTTTCTGTCTCCACACTGTTGCTTTTCCATCACTTTGGTAGAAGTTTAGATCGCTCTTGGTTCCAGAACTTTCTTGTTGCCCACCTCTGTATATCTCTGTGAATTTCCAATCTGGCCTTCTGATTCTTCATGCTGATGAAAGGTTTCCATCGTCCTCTATGTTTCTGCTCTCAGTCTCTCGTGGATTGCAGGACCCCTACGGAGACCCTGTGAAGGTTGTTTGTGATGTCACTGACTGTGATTTTCAGTTATTTCTGTCAGCAATTGTTGTTCTCCTTTGACCAACCTGGTCTTTATCTGGTTATGTTCACCTGGATGTTCGTACACCTGGACATTAGTGGGTTTCTTTCATTTTTAGGACATTTCATCCTATTGTATTGGCCGAGTTCAATGCTTGTGCAACGGCTCTGATTGATTTTCCTGCTTTCCCCAGCTTGATGCCGGTTGCTTTCCCAAACAGAAACCTCTCTGGTCTTCATGCTGATATCCCATTTTTAAATGCAGTATTTAATGATGAAACCCACAATCAATGGGCGACAAGAAACAGCCATCAGTCACAGGTTCCAATATTTTTAATTTCTTGAAATAAATGGGTGTATTTTACGTTTACTACCACATATAGATGTAAATATTATGAAACTGATTCGTCATCTCATTTTCATCTTTTGACCACAATCCCAAATTTCTTCAATGTCTCTCAGCTCCAGTACATTCGGAGAGGACTCTAGGACCGCGTCTTTAACATTACCTCTGACTTGAATGATGCTCCTTTTTGTGTTTAGCATGACTGAACATGGACATTTCCAGACAGATGGTCCCTAAAAGGTCGTGCTCTTTCAGGGGCGGTGACGGAACAGAGGCAAGCTCGATGAGCCGAAGCTCGTTTGAAACCTGCCAGCTACAAAGAGCACGCTCAGATCCTGCAGCTAACGCCAGGCGTCCATTCGATTATAACCCAGCGTGCTTCACACACTTTTATCCTCACACACCCAGTGCAGCGCACTTAGTATCACTAACACCACAGTACCGCCCATCCTAAACAACCTGGAAGCCAAAAAAGGTGATGTTAATGATGACTTATCTTCACTTCCACCTGCCATGAGGATCACAAAGCATGAGAAAATCCTTTAGACGTCTATTTCCATTGTCTGAAGCACCACCACCGCTAACAACAACAAAATGATTATTATTATTATTATTATTATTATTATTATTATTACAAATATGGGTGCCAATTCACACACTCACTAATCTAGCCTAATCTGCATGTCTTTGGACTGAAGGTGGGATTCGAACCCTTTGGCCACAGTGTGCGCCACAATGATACCAATAAGTGAGTTAGTATTTAAATTCAATTAAATTTTATTTGTATAGAACTTCTAACAATTGACATTGTCGCAAAGCAGACAAAGTAAATTATCTTTACTAATAAAGATGATTAGTATAAAGGGAAGCTTAACAAGAGTATAACTCGGACCCTGAGGGTGCAACCATTAAGCAGTAATAAGATGATCACTAGTGCACTAAAGTGAGTACTAGATGTAATAATACAACTATACAAACATTCTCTGTAAGTACCTTATACATTACAAATCATCTTTTCATTTTTCTTCTGGTGCTTGATAAAGTAATTTATAAATTCATGAAGTAACTGTGTAGAGCTGCGCAACAGAGCGGCGAAGCTAGCGTCGCTAATAACTAAAAAAAAATCGATAGCCACCACTTAGCCTAACATAACTGCATAATTCAAGACAAAATCAATACAGAGTCAAGTAAAGCTATTAAATGTTTAACACGGCAAAAGAGTCACGCTGTCATCTTACTGCAGTGTGATCAAAAGATTAAAAGTAGGGAAGAGATCTGTCTTTCCATCATGCTAATTAGTCACTGCTTATTTTAGCTTCTCGTCAGTAGTATTAGCCATGTAGCGCACCACAAGAATATGAGCGTGGCTTTTAAATGTGGCCTTGATTGATTAAGTACCCTGGGGATGAATGGAGAATGCTGCAGGATGTAAGAGGACGAAGGAGGAGGGGGAGAGGAATGAAAAGAGTGGGAAAAAAAATTCAATGGACAGAGGAAAAGAGAGCTAGTGTAATCAGAGGAAACGCGAAAGAGAAATGAGGAAAAGTTAATATAATAATATACAATACATGTGCACCATTTTCATTCAAGTCACATGACCATGTAAAGGATATTTACGAAAGTGACTCAGATCCAATCTGAAAAACATCATATTTGTGCGATCAGACTAAAACATCTGATCTGTGTCACATTTAGGAAAGAATGTGAATTGGGTCACTTCAAGCTGGATTGAGCAAATGAACACATCTCCCAATCGAGTTATCGTGAATCAAGTGATGATCATAAATAAGTCAGATATGTTTTGTGATAAAAGGATGAAAAGTAATTTGGATGTATTTTCTTATTTATTTATTTATTTATTTATTTTCCCCGATTTTCTCCCTAATTTAGTCGTGTGCAATTCCTCCCCGTCACTAGGGGGCTCCACATTAAGGCTACTACTACCACTCAGCCGGGAGAGCCGAAGACTATCATGTGTTTCCTCCGAACCATGTGACGCCAGCTGACCGCATATTTTCGTACCGCTCGCTCGTGCACCGTTGGGGGCGGAGTCATCCGCTATCCGCTCCTTGCGTGAGCTCACAGACGCCCCTGATTGGCTGTAGAGCCGTGATTAATGTGGGAGCACTGAGTACCTCTCATCCCTCCCCTCTGAGAGAGCTCGGCCAATCAGCTCTCTCTAGACCTCCGGCTGCGAGAGGTTACAGCACCACCCGGGATTCGAACTAGCGATCTCCGGATGATARGGCGAGCGCTTTAACCACTGCGCCACTCGGAGGCCCTGGGGTGTATTTTCTGAAGTTGAATAAAAAGCATGTACAGAAGTATAAAAGCTTCATACTGTGTTAAAGATGAAAAAAAAACACTTGTTTTGTGAATCGTATTCAGAATTGAGTTTGATGACTTTAACACACTGTAATCCCGATTAAGTTGGCAAAACTCAAAAAATTTCAGGTAATCAGTTACATACATTTTTTTTAATAATGATGTTTCCAATTTTAAGTAAACAGAACTATAAATTTTTGAGTTTGTTGAACTTGTTGCAAATCAAAAATTGTTGCTACAGTTGTTGGGAGTCAAACCCGGGCCATTCGCATGGCAGGTGAAACACTTACCACTGAGTCACCAGTGCGCTATAGAGTTTAAGTTGGTGGAACTTTAAGGTGACAGTTACTTTTACTTAAGTACTTACGATTACTTAAAATATCAAATTTGTTCAGCTAACTTGAAAAGTGTCATGTCTACAAACTCTTAAATACCAAAAAGTTCTACATACTCAAAAAGCTCTATTAATTTGACCTAATTGCAATTATTTAAGTTAACAGTATTAAATGTGTTTAATTAATTTGAGCATTAGGGTTTACAGTGCAGGTACGGTATTTCTACTGTGGATCGATCTGTTGTGGGCAAAGTACAAAAATCCGGCAATATCCAGGTAAAATATTACAAAAGTGAAAGTAAAAGTCTTCCATTTTCTTGTCAACTTGAATTGTAAACACCTTAAAATGTACTTCATTTTAATTAAATTGTACTTCATTTTAACTGATTCTCAACTGTGAATGTGCTGTTTTCGTCAGCCAGCTTTTTATTTCAAACACCTGTAACAATCATTTCACAAGTGAACACACTTATTCATAAGGTGACATTACTCTTGCTTGAAATGCTACACACCACTGTGGTTACGTAATGCGACATCATGGAGAAATATAGTGAAGGAGAAAGTACAGATATTTTCTGTAGGATGTAGTGAAGGAAAAGTAAAAAGTATCTTCTAAAAAAAGCACTCAATTGAGGGACAGGTACTGTTCATGACCTTTAACCCCGTCTGCTCGAGGGGAGCCGTATAATGGCTGACCCTGCACTCTGACCCCAGCCTACTAACAAAGCTGAGACAGGCGAAGAATTTCACTGTGCAGTAATGTATATGTAATAAACTTAAATACAGTGCAATAACAAAGTAAATGTACTTATTTATCTCCCACCTCTGGGATTTATTATAAGGAAGTGAATTGAATAACCACCATAGTGTTGCTGTTAAACCTCGATCAGACAAAAACTTTTAACAGATTTAAAATGAATTACTTTTTATACCTGATTAACTCGTCCTTCATTTTAGTGCACCAAGATCTTGTATTTTTTTGGTCCTAAATCCTTACTGTTTACTGTGCAGCGTCTTATCGTACACAGCACAGGTTTAATTGCATTACTGTCCGGTCTTATAAACTCACATCCTTTTTCTTCCTGAGCCATCGCAGGAATGTAACCTCGTCCTCGGAGATGGAGGAGATGCCAAACCGCACAAAGAGCTTTATTTAATCTAATAGACGGGACCTGGCACAGAAGCACAGAGCCCTGCATCAACTCATCATAAAAATATAAATAAATAAATAAATAAATAAATAAATAAAGAGTGTGCTGAGACAGCTTTTGTAAATAAGCCTGTTGAGTTGATTAGGAAATGGACGAAGCAGCACATTCGCCGATCCTAACAAGCCGACCCAGTTCTGACCTTCACGAGCTAAATATAAAGCCGAGACATGTGCTTCCTGAAAATTGTTTTTAGACCAATTTCAGAGAAATGCTGCATATAGCAGATTGACATGTACGGCAGATTGTTTAAAATGTTGCAGGTCAGGTTGTTTCTAGACGCTAGCATTTGAGTGGATACATCTGAATAAAAACTCCTATAATCACTCCCAGTCTCAGAGGAAAGCTAAGAATAATATGCTGTGGGCTCGTGTACAGCACCAGTCAAATGTCTGGACACACTTTCTTGTTTAGTGATTTATTTTCAATACAATACTCGAAATTTCTAAACTATGTGATACCACATTTACACACTAAAGAATGCTGGGTTGTTGGGTTGTACTACCCAAACACTGGGTTGCCTCTGTTGGGTAATTTTTCTGGGTTATGTACAGGCTGGGTACTTTTTGTTTATCCCAGCTTGCTGGGTTGAAGTTGGGTTAGCTAGTAACAGCTAACATCACAAGACTGCCCCTCCCCCGAAGTTCACTGTTCAAGTGCGTTCAGATGCTGTGTCAGCTTTGTGTCTTTTTTTGGGCTGCTGATGGGAGTGCTTTCTCCTCATGCATTTAAAAGGAAATGTAAACATTAAATACAAGGTCTGTATACACACTGTCATTCGCCTATGACTGAATTTGTTCACTGTATGTAACATTTATTACTGTTACCGTGATAAAGTTACACTCAAACTTTCAGCCTGAAAAGTTTTTCAGGCTGAAAGTTTTGTGAGGTAGAATAGCATGCTAGTTTATCTGACAGTGGCCGCTAGCTAGCCAAACTACAGAACCCCACCAGTGTATGAAAGAAACTGCAAAAATGTCTGAGCTTTTTAGCTTTCTTTGTAGAATGCCTGCAGGGTGTATGAAGGTGGTGAAGTGATGAATGAAAGCTAAACTGTAGTGCCAGCATGATGCTAGCATTTAGCAAGGTTGCTAGCGTTAGCAACTACTTATAAAAAGCTGAGGTGTTACAAAATACTAATCTTCCTACAAATATGAATATTAGCCAACCCTCTTGATTTTTCCATATACTTTCACTTTCTTTAATTTCTTTCTTTCTAAGGTTGGAACCGTGGAATATCTCCAGCAGGCTGCAGTGTTGAGGTCGAACCCCTACATCCTGATGCTGGGAGATAATGACCAGCACTGCTCTCAGACATTAGTGCTTCTCAGTAATAGTATCGTAATGATGTCGCTGTTGAACTGTATTATCTAATCTTGTGTATTTGAAAAATAAATATAAATATTGTTTATATGATTTGTACAATTAATTGGGTGTTGTTTATTGCATATATGTATGGTTTGCAAAACCTAGAGGGTTTTTTTCTGTGTAATTGACCAGTATATCAAAGTAATTTAACTGTTTAAACTCTTTTACCCATAGACATGTAAAACATAAAAATAATAATAACCGATTTGTGAGGTAGAATTAACTCAGCATTATACTGTAGTTAAATACAGTGGAACCTTGGATTACGAGCATAATTCCGGAAGCAAGCTCGTATTCCAAAACACTCGTAAACCAAATCAAATCTTCCCATAAGAAATAATGAAAACTCAAATAATTTCCACAATGATTCCACAGCCCAAAAAAATGAATACAGAAAAATAATTTATACCATATATAAAGTAAAAATAAAACAAATTAACCTGCACTTTACCTTTAAAAAAGTTCAAATAAATCCCAACAGATAAGTGTTTCCGCGCAGGCGGCGTGTATTTGTGTGTGTGTGTGTGTGTGTGTGTGTGGAATTAGCCCCTTCCCTCGCCTTGTCTTAGACAGTAAAACTCCTCCTCCCTCCCCCCCACCTCGCTTTTTAAGTTTCACAACAAACACACACACAACAGAAACACTGGTTTGACGGGAAAAAAAGGAATCTCTCTAATGACACTCGCGTGAGCGTAGACTAACGGAATCACTGCTGTAAAGTAAAAAACAAAACAAATGAACCAGCACCTTACCTTTGAAAAGAATCGCGACAGAGCAGAGTTTCTGTGTAGAGCAGAGTGTGTCTTTGTGAAGCCGGGCGGGAGGGTTGGGGTGTAAAGGCGAGAGAGTGTGTGTGTGTCAGTGTGTGTGTCAGTGTGTGTGTGTTGGTGTCGTAAACCAAGACATGCTCATATAAATTTTAACCCTAAGTCAAAATTTATTAAAAATCTTTGCAGCATGTAGTTGGTCCAATATTTATCCAGCAGCTGGGTTAAAAACAACCCATTTTGGGTACATCTCAATATCAACTGTTCAGAGATTATTGTGTGTTTTGGATAAAAAGCTGCAGTATTGTTTTACAGTGTAGAGAGAAATAAACATCAGGAATGACCGTGGAGATAGAAGGGCTGTGCAAACTTTGGACTGAAAATAAGCGCTGTTTCACACATAAGAGTTCTTACGTACAAGAACATACAGTAACATTGCAGTTTTCTGGCATATTTAACAGCTAATAATTAATTATCACTTTTTTTTTTTTTTGCAAGGATCCTGCTTTATTAATTCTTATCTAAATTGTGATGTCACACAGAGATGCTGAATTTTTCCGAACTTTATTGTTCATATAGCTGAGGTTTCAGTGCAGTATCAACAAAAATGTTCCCCAATGGTCCTTACTTTTACATGACATAGTAAAAGACAAGATTTTATGGTTCATGCAAGTTTAAAGAGCTCAGTCCTGTGCTTCACTCATCTCACCCACATTATTTCTACCGAAAAAAAAAAATAATCATGCATTATCTTATCCAGTCAAATACAAAATATTGAGACAATATGATAAAAAGCTTGGAGAGACTTGTAGTGATCGTTGGTATACTGCAGGGATGGATGTTCTACTGCAGTCAACGTTTTTAAAATAGTGCTGCTACACTTCTCTCATGTTATATGGATTTACAACAGTTTATACTGTGACTTGCTAACAATTAATTGTTCCAACTATTTCCCTTGGGGATCACCAAATGTTCTTCGCATCTTGAATTTTGAATCTTGAATTATATCAAATTTCGTTCATCAGCTGCGCCGTTGTGTTGGATGCCGCGACGCCTGATGTACTGGCGCATGTGAAGTGTGTGAATGATTCATCTTAGTTCTGAATCACGTTTAATAATAGTGATTAGTGTTTTTTAGTCTGAAAAATTGTAGTTTGTTTTTGCTTTTTTTTTTTTTTTTCCACAGGCTCTTTTTTAATGTTGTTCACTCTTTCTTGAACTGTGTAACAGCTTCCAGCTGATTGCCAGGTCCTTAGAAATAAACAGAAGTGGGAGATACTGTACTTATGCATGTATTTCATGTTTGTGTACTTTACTTGAGTAGTTTTGTAAGAGGAAACTTTTCACTGTTACTACGTTTAAAAGTACACCAAATATCTGTACTTTGACTTCACTACATTTCTGTATGGTGTTCTGTTACCTAACTATAGTGATGTGTAGCATTAGAAGTGTAATTGCATGACTTGCCTTTCCTTCGAGACACAACCAATAACATAAGTGTCTGAAATCCAAAGCTAGTCTGAAACAGTTTAAGTTGGTGGAACTTTAAGGTGACAGTTACTGTTACTGAAGTACATACAGTTACTGAAAATATCAAATTTGTTCAGCTAACTTGAAAAGTGTCATTTCTTCAAACTCATAAATACCAAAAAGTTCTAAACACTCATCAAGATCTATTAATTTGAACTAATTGTAATGGTTTTATATGTAAATATATTATATAATATTAATATTAA
>QMIH01000233.1:358655-377418 GCA_003987875.1 Clarias batrachus
GAAAAGAAAAGAAAAGAAAAGAAAAGAAAAGAAAAGAAAAGAAAAGAAAAGAAAAGAAAAGAAAAGAAAAGAAAAGAAAAGAAAGAAACTAAATAGTAAGTGATAAATATTGATGTTTCAAATGCTGAACAAGACAGAAGTAGAAATAACTACGACCCATAGAAACTGTTAAAAAAAAAAGTGATGAAAATGAGATGAGCGACCTGATGGGAGGAAGAAAGACGACTTAAAATTAAACAGACCAAATTTATTAACGAAGCAGAAGTAATAAAAGTAATTACGTAATGATGAATTAAATGGAAGGTGGAGAAAAACGCTCCACTGCGAACAATAAAGGAGATAAATGTAGCATCAGTGTCTGGAACTAGTCGCTTAATAGCTGAAAAAAAAAGAAGAGACCCAAGAAGTTTATTCATTAAATAAATAAAGTGACAAATATTGTCGTGACAAACACTTAACGAGGTCAGAGTAATGAAAACTTTTAGTGTAATTTAATCAATATTTATTAGCGCTTTGGGTTCCATAGCATCAGAGTGAGTTTTATTTCACATTGACGTTTCATTGATCATTGTTCTAAACGTGTCATTCGGGGCATATTTCACTCCTGTGAACTCTGCAGGCTCTACAAGGCAGTTTTAAACATTCACTATTTTAATATCACTCCTCGTTGACGTCGCCCGCTCGGGATGAAACGGTTTCCGAGCTGAACAGGGTGTGTGAGGGAGCAGGAAGTGGACTTGAACCTGCTCGGGGATTCGTGTAGGTCTGTAGTAAGGTTGTGTTTTCTCTTTGAAGTGGAGGCTCAGTGCCACCGCACCAGGTTGATTTCATTACTGCGTCAGTGACGCGGCCATGGGTCACGCTAATCAGCTTAACCGCTGGCTAAACACGACAGCTTCATTCCATTGACTCAATTAGCAGGACTAATGTAGGGCTCTCTGAGGACTCGTCCAATCAGACCAGAGTGATTATCTCAGGGGACTGGAGACGACTCGTCCCTTTAAACAGAGAGAGAGAGAGAGAGAGAATCTAAGCATGATGATGATGATGATGATGATGATGATGTCACTCTGTATAATCATGCATAATTAACCATAATTTTCCATCTTTAAGGAAGAACGTTCAAACACTATAATTAATTCCGTTTCTCCAGAAAGCTTCTGATCTGATATTGGCTCGTGTCCAGAGCGGTGTCCTCTGATTGGGACAATAATGCTCATTTCCTATTTTCCTTTGTTTTTTTTTTTGCTATTTTGCTATGGTTTTAAAATTGTGGCTTGCCGCTACTCTGATGTCATTAGCTACAGCGTAGAAAGGACATGCTAAAGGCGGAGCTAAGGTGAGACACGGTGGAGCTGTGTAGAGGAAATTCAAAGCTGATTTTTATTTGTACAGAATAACAGAACAGAGTAAAACCTCCCTTTATTTCTCTATATAGTCTCCTGCTACACTAATGCACTTATCCCAGTGTCTCACTAGTGCTTAAACACCATCATGGCAGAAAGTTTTCTCAGTACGCCAGAGTCATGATCAGACTGTCTGCTTCATGTCTGAAACACCGGCCTCCCAGGAACTCCTTTAATGGCTTTTCCATGCATGTGGAAATGGAGATGACGATTGTACCGGGGATGTGGCGATCACTCCCAGCCGAGCTCCTGTATGTTCCTGTGTTGAAGTGGTGTTGCTGAATGAGTGTGTGTACAGTTCACACACACAGATGTATCAGTCGTTCCACTCGCTGACTGTTCACGAGATCGTCATTCACATATGTAATGTACGGCCTTCTTTTGTGCTCGAAACCTTCTATAAACATCAACCGCTTTACACCTTCATTCATCAGAAATGTTCATCATGAACATACATTGTTGTGGAAAAGAGTTGTTTTTTTCTTCCCCATAATTTGATTGAAAAAGGTGAAACAACCATGTATTCTTGACTCATTATACATAAAGTGAAATATTTCCGGATTACAGCTAACAGCTCATGAAAATAAAAAAATCCAGTATCTCAAAATATAAGGATTTCATTGGAGGTTCAATAAATTCTTATTCATACAGTAGAAGGACTGTGTATCTCTCACACACAGGGGAGACTGAAGACTCAACGTTGTCCAGAAGATGACCATCAACTCCCTCCACAAGGAAGAAAAGCCACAGAACGTCATCGCTGGAAGGGCTGGTGGTTCACAGAAGATGCTGTATTGCAGCTTATTAAAATAAAGTTCCCTGGATGGGAAAAGTGTATCAGGAAAAGGTGCGGGGATGAACGTAGCTTTAAGAAAATTGGTAAGAAAAGGTGATTCATAAACAGGGCAGAGATGCACAAGAACTCGAGTGAGGCTGCAGTCCATCCTGTCCCTTAAAACTCCTCTCTGTCACATGACATGGAGCTGCTACAATATCTATGATTGACTACAGAAGGTGAAGAATCCTCACCCAGATGAGGACGGGTTCCCTGTTGGGTCCGGTTCCTCTCAAGGTTTCTAATTCATTTATTTCCTTACCTCATACTCCAGTACAACTATCCTGAATGGCAACCACGCTAATTCTTTTCACCTGCTCTTTATTTTTCCACCCATCCCGAGGCATCTGGAGATTTTGCCAGCTTCAGTAGACCGAGGCCGACCCTGCGAGGTTCCTGAGGCCTCCAGAGAAGGACCTGCTCCAACTGGATTCTGCTTCATGATGGTTTGGAACTACACATGCTGCTCCTGAGCTCCCAGTGATCCAGACCCCCATCTGCCCTTTGCACCTGCTGACTCATCCCTGAGCTGAACTGGACTTCATGTTCATTTAAAGAACTTCTGTTATATCGAACTTTCAKCTGCATAAYAYAYAWGRTGTTATACAATTTCTGTTATCTGTTATCACCCAGATGAGGATGGGTTCCCTGTTGAGTCTGGTTCCTCTCAAGGTTTCTTCCTATTGCCATCTCAGGGAGTTTTTCCTTACCACTGTCGCCGTCACCCTGGACTTGCTCATCAGGGACAATCTCATTATCTAGACACTTTTTTCTTACTCATATACACTTCCATAAATTTTCTTTTCATTTTCTTTTCATTTTCTTTTCATTTCTGTGAAGCTGCTTTGAGACAATGACCATTGTTAAAAGCGCAATAGAAATAAAATTGAATTGAATTGAATTCCTATAGCCATCTCAGGGAGTTTTTCCCTCAGCACCGTCGCCCTCGACTCGTTCATCAGAGATGATCTGATCATTTTTATTTAAACAGATTTCCTCACAACTCAATTTCCATATTTTTTTATTCTGTAAAGCTGCTTTGGGACAATGATGTTTCTATACAAATAAAACTAAATTAAATATCTGTGAACATGATTACAGAAACATAGTGGTCATAAGATGCTATAAGCAAGTTCATAAAATGTATTTGACAATGGGTCACTACAGGTCACGATGTCCCACCCCGGTAAGCCACGAGCTCACTGTGAGACCCACGGCTCATTAAAACACAAAATTTCAACTCAAATGATTTTTGAAAGTGACTGACGTTATGACACATTTTTAATTTCTGTTCGTAATTTAATTTGCATTCAGTTTACTTTTACAGGAGTCTCACTTTGAGAAAATTCCACACACAGCCGTTAAGTCCTGTCTCCTCCCAACAACTTTACATGCTCTTATAAAATCCAGTGAGTTCGGCGAATGAAATCTGATTGATTTGCTTTTCAGCGCAGATGTAACGCACTCCATCAGCTAAACACACCATCAGTGTCTGAACCTTGCTTCCTTAGTGTTTGTGCTGGAGCTATGAAGCTAATGTAGCTAACAGGTAATGGGAGTCTGTAGCTCCCGAGCGTTTAACCGAGCGCAGACTGCACGTCTAAACGATCACACACTCGCCTCAGGAGCTACCGCTGAGCTCGCTGGCACTTAAACACACCCCAAACAGGGCCTATTTCAGGGCAGTCGATTACCCCTGAGCAGCTGAGACGGAGACAGAGACAGATAAACAGAGCGAGTGAAGCAGAGAGAGTGAAAAGGACAGAGGGAGACCGATTAAAAAGACAGAATCACAGAGACAGGGAATGGAAAAAGACAAACAGAGAGACATACAGAGAAAGAAGTTGAAAGAGAGAGAAAGAGCAAGACAAACACAAAGAGATGGAGAAAGCAACAATCACCAACAAGGGAGAGAAAGAAAGATGGATGCAGAGCCAGAGAGAGAGAGAGAGAGAATGGAAAAACTGAGGACAGAAATAAAGGGGGAAAATACAGAAAGAGGCAGAAAGAGAGAGACATACAGACAGAAAGACATACAGGGAGAGAGGAAACAAGAGTAAGACAGAGGCAGTAATACAGCGCAAGAGAGAGAGAGAGAGAGAGATGCAGACAGACAGAGATGGATAGTGAGACAGCAGTTGATTAACTCCACAATCCCTAAAGAGACAGTTAGTTTGTTTTGGTGTTCAGATCCAGCTGTTACTGTGCATTTCGGAGCCAGATGGGTCGAACACACACACACACACACACACACACACACACACACACACACACTCAGGAGTGTAAGAGAGCGAGAGAGAGAGAGAGAGAGATCATTATTGGCTTAATCAGTAAGTGAGCCGTGACATCTGGACTAAAAAAAATATATACAAACAAACAAAAAGTTATTAAACATGTTTTCACAACACAAAAGCTAAAGTTTTATCAAGTTAAAAGAAATTGCAAAAGAAAACTACTGTACAGACAAGCTGTTTCTGATCTCAGGTCAAAGATCTCAGACTAGGTCGATGTTCCTGTGTTAATGACTAAGAGTTCCGGTTTAACCACCTGCTTTATTGAAGTTGAGTTCTGTAAATAAGATGCGGAAATTATGATAAACTGTATGATGACGGGATTACGCCCTATACAAGGAAAGAAAGCAGAATGTTCCTCAGCACATTGCGTTGCCAATGCAGAGCTGAATGGACAACTCCAGTTCAGCACCAATGTCATGAGGAAAGCGGCTATGCGGCTAGGCTAGTGGTTTGCCACACTCACACCCCATTCCAGAGAATAAGCAGGATACAGTAAAAGGGCTGCGCTACAGCATGTAGATGAGGATGATGTAGAGCAGGGGTCTCAAACTCAGTTCCTGGAGGGCCGCAGCCCCACAGAGTTTTGTTCCAACCATAATTAAAAGCACCTGATCCAACTAAACAAGTCATTAAGGCTTATTTGAAAACTACATGGTATGTATGTTGGAGCAGGGTTGGAACAAAACTCTGTGGGGCTGCGGCCCTCCAGGAACGGAGTTTGAGACCCCTGATGTAGAGGATGATGTTTGAGAGGCTGAATTGGTGGACATGACCCCAGTAAAGATGATGACTGCTCTGGTCTGCTGTTGCTACAGGTGATCCAGGAAGGAAACTTTGGCCAAGAACAGAAAGCCAACAATAAGACATTCTCCCTAGACATTTTGGGAGTAAGTCCAAAAAATCTGGGGGTAAACCTGTCAGTGGAGCCTCCTACTTTTTAGCCTGGGTAGGACCCTTAAATACTCACACCCAGTACAGAGGACATGACTGTAACCAACTAGTGGCACCATAGATGTTATCATGCAGTTGGCCCATTTGCCAGATATCTCAAAATATCGGAATAAACATCTGGCCAGTTTCACTGTCTCAAAAGTTTAAAAATTTGCCAACCAAACCTGTCAAAAATGCCAGAGAGACTCCCCCAGAATGACCTACTGATCTCACAACCCATAAGCGACACCCATTTAACAGAATTGGAATGGATCTCTGGGGGCCTTCTGTCGGGGTTATTCCATGGCCATGAGTGTATCCTGCTGGTAATGGAATATGCCACCCTCTATCTGGAAACCAAGCCTCTCTGCAAACCTACATCCCAGAGAGGAGGTGCCACTTTAGACAAAAAGGGGATATGGAAAGAGCAATTATTGGGCCAGGCAATGCCTTTAATCTCCTGCCTGATTTTGGCTTAAGGTCTGTTACTGCAGGTATGCCACATCAGGACACTAGTGTACCACAATTAAATCATTGCATGAGTGTATGCTGTGAGGAGGCATCAATGAGGGAGAAGATTCAACTATTTTGTAGACTGCTTGATGTGGGTAAAGAGGCCTGGCAGGAAGCACCGTCCCCATTTTGGTTTATCATCCAATAAATGATGGAAGAACCTATCGATGCCATCATCAGGCAGCACATGGAGCACGTCCAGGCTATATGTACATCCCTGTCCATTTCAAACCTTGCAACACACCAAAACAGAAGCTTGTCCACTCAAGGACAAAACATCTAGGCATCGGCAACACAATGCAGTAGACGCAGTCCAAGGTATTGAAGAATGACCAGATTTGTACATTGAAGAAACCAAACAACCACTTCAGAAATGCATGGCACAACACTGAAGAGCCATCTCATCAGGACAAGACTCGGCAGTCCATCTACATTTGAAAGTAAAAGGTCACGCTGTCAAAGACAGATGTGCACATTCTAGCCAAGGAAGACCAATGACCTTCATTTATGTCAAACTCGAATAACCCTCTCTCAATAGAGGAGGTGACCTTAGACACCATAACTGCAGCTCCAATATATTGTTTATGTTGCCAACAAATTGAAACAAGGAAAAATGTATTGCAAAATAATACAAAAACTTCATAAGCCTCGTCCTCTACCAGGTTCAGTTTCATCTTGATAGCTGATGTGAGAAAATTATCATAGAGGTTCAGGACTTCTGGTGTACCTGGAATGTCAGTAACAGAGATTAAACACCCTTTCCCCAGCTTCAGCATTCTCCAAAAGTCTACTGAATGCATTTAATTCATTCATTTTCTTTTTGCTCATCTGGTAGTTTTGCTTCAAGGACCACATGGACAGAATGACAAAGACGTGATTGGCTTTTTTATGGCATTTTGTTGCCTTCATTCACTGTTGCGGTTTGCCCTATATGTGTACAATCTAATCTTTCAAAAGAAGGATATATAGCAATTTGAAAAACCAACCGATGACTTTCTGCAGTAAAACTTTTTATTTGTCCATTTTCGAGTTCAGAACATTTTTTTCCAAAGGTTTTGAGTGCAACGCAATTCAGCAAAATTGCCCCACAGTGCACATGTGACCATTATAAAGTGTCATTGTTCATACATTATATGGAATTTATATTTGTGTTCCACCTACTGGAACACAAATATAAATGTGTTCCAGTAGGTGGAATGGCAGGAGGAAACCAGGGAACCCAGAGGAAACCTGGACATGAAGAGAACAGAAACTTCTTTAGGATGAAAGTGAGGAGCCTGGAGCTCAGCAACACTACTCTCTGTAACACCAGGTTAATATTCATTAGGAATAAATAAATGGATAACAAGAAGCACCAGGAACAGTGCTTTACTAGCTTTCCCCAGGTTTAAATTTACGTGTACCAGAGGGACGAATGTGGTGCAGGTTAAATGTGTGTGTGGATGTAGAATGAAGTGCAAACACTATGTGCAGTATTTACTGGAACGTTGCATGTAGAAAACACAAATGAAAACACCCACACACACACACACACACACACACACACACACAGGGTCGGTCCATCATGGCGGATAGTTTCCGTGGCCTTATTTATGGCGCAGAAGGTTGGCCGCTGTCAGCGTGATCCATCATCCCTCCAAGGCCTCCTCAATCTGATTAAAAAGTGGCATGGAAGACATGCAAATGAACGAGTGAGACATGTTTCTACAGAACAGGCGATTTAGCATCACGCTACTTAAACAGGCTGTGTAACGGCCAACGTTATAAAGCAGGAGAACCAGAGAGAGAGAGAGAGAGAGAGAGAGAGACTGGATGGTGAGCGGTAAATCAAACATGGTTATTGTGTGAGGGAAAACACACACACACACACACACACACATGCACACACACAGAAACAGAGAGACAAGGGCTACACTCACAGCAGGTCTATCCATCAGTGCTTACTGACAAAGTAATCAAGCACGAGTGCACTGACAGGCCGGGCGTCACAGCTGGACGCTTCACATTCAGATTTATGGCCTTCTTACATTTACCTGAACAAACAAACACCCACATAACACACACACACACCTTTGTTTTATTCTGTCTAGTCATAAAGTGATGTAGTTATCTGTAACTCTGGTAGTGTATGATAATTGTTCTGGCCGTATGTCGGTTATCAGTCCCTCATGGCATCTGATTCCAGTGTATTAATTTCAGCACTAAATCTTTCTTTTCGAAACCATAGAGAGATCTTAGTAAGAGAATGAGACCAGACTGTCCTGATTAATGTGTATGGTTTCTTTTTAACCAGTCAAGCAACACTGAGGAGTTCTTACCTCCTAAAAAACGCAAAAACTTCACTAAGAAATGTTAAATTGTTAAATGTTAAATTAAATATCCATGGTCTCAAATCTCAAACTTCCAATTTGTATTACTCTGTACATGGAGAATCAGCAGGTCTGGGTTTATTCAAACTGCTGCTCAGGTTGCACCACAGGGCAGCGCTGTCCACATACTATCCTTTAACATACACAAGCTTACAGAACTCCACCTTTGTCTAGTGTCACTGTGATTGATGGAGAGAGGGATAATAAGCCCCTCCCACCTAGCAAACAACCACCTTTTTCTCTTGTGGACTATTAGATGCTCTCTAATGGAACCTCGGATTGCGAGTAACGCGGTTTGCAAGCGTTCTGGAAGACGAGCAAAGATTTTTAATCGCGCATGTACTGTTTATTAAAACACGCGTGTGCACGTGTAAAGCAAAAGAAAGTCTCATTATAGAGGTTAAAGATCCATTTGCTTGTTTTCTATCAGCCTGTCGTTATAGGTGTCTGCACGCGTAATTTGACATCATGCCCCTTCATACAAACACTCTCCAGCGCCTGCGCACATAAAGACGAGAGTGAGTGTGTGTGAAGGGGCACGGTGTCAAATTATGCACACGCACATACACATAACGACAGGCTGATGCAGAGAAGGCGCAAACGGATCTCTCGGCTTCACACACACACAGCACTTAAACGGAAACACATATCTGTCAACACTTTATTTTTAGTCTTATTAAAGGTAAAGTGCAGGTTAATTTGTTTTATTTTTACTTTATATATTGTATTAATTATTCTTATGTATTTATTTTTTGGGGCTGTGGAATGAATAATCTGAGTTTCCATTATTTCTTATGGGTAAATCTGCTCTGATTTACGAGTGTTTTGGAAAACAAGCCCACTTTCCGAATGAATTGTGCTCATAATCCAAGGTTCCACTGTACTAGCAATGCCTTATTCATTTAAAAAATATATATTAATAAATGTTATTGTAGAAAATAGTTGTGTATTTCTTTTACGCTTTATAGCGCTTTTATTGATTACTAAAAATATTTTACTTACATGCTTTCATTACAATTTTTAAAACAAATTTTCAACATAAAATCTAATAATCACTCACTCACTTCAATTTTGGGAAATTCCTCTTTAATACACATTTCATTAATGCAGGCCAACTCTAAATGGGATTTTTTTTTTTTTTAAATCTCCAAAACAAACAAAATAAAATGTTATGTTGTTTATAACATTTTTAAAACTGTATTTATCCAAGCAATGTTTTTTTCCATCTAAGACTTGTGCATTTTCATGAATATATAACTCCCACCTGGAAAAAAAGCACCCTTCCCAGCAGTGGAAGTACTGATTGTACTTATAGTCAGTAACCCAGTTTGCACAGATTTCCAATTAGTTTGCAAATTATTATTTATTTGAGGGGGGTTGTCATGTAATACAAATTAATAGAACATGAATGCAATAGTGAGAAATTCTACGTAGTAATTAGTGACTATGTGTAAAAAATTAAGCCCAAAAAAAAAGGGATGAATGAATCTAAACTGCACACACAAATAAAACAAACACCTTTCCAACACACGCGACTAGAGCAAACACACACAGAGCAGCCGCTGTCCATCAAACACACATTTTATTCACCGCAGTGAGCAATAGGCGTTATGTATTCTAAGAGGGAACATGCCCTGTCTTCACCTGTCAGTCAAAATGGACCTGAACCCATCGATTAGAACGCATCACAGGCCCCGCCTCCCACATCACTGTCACCGAGATCAGACGCGAAGTCAAAGGGAAAATCACTCAGACTTGACGTCTGGAAAATAAGGACACAAAGCATCATATTTAGGGCAATAAATAAATAAATAAATAAATCCCTCCTTTTATTACGACCTGTTCCTGCTGTTTCTTATTTTTAAATAATTTAGGTTTCCTCTAGACCAGTGATGCGTAAAGCACATAATTACTATACTTGAGTAAAAGTAGAGATCCATCCATCCAGGATCCTCTACAGATCAACAAGGACTATTGTATTTATACCCATATTTATGACCGTAGTAGAATTCTCACACACCTTCACACACTACAGGCAATTTGGGAAAGCCAATTAGCCTAATCTGCAGGCCTTTGGAAAGTGGGAGGAAACTGGGAAACCCGGAGGAAACCCACCAAACACGGGGAGAACATACAAACTCCATCGCCACAGATCTCGAGGCGGGAATCAACCCTGGAACCTGGAGGTGCATGCGGACATTGCTAACCACTAAGCCAACCAGCTGTTCTGGAACAGATCTTACAAGAACAGTATTGTGTGTCGAGTGTGTTTGTAAACCCCATCGCGCTCCATGATGAAACTGTCTCTCATGAAGACCTTCCCAGGAAAGCGAGACCAAAACTTACTGCTGCAGAGGAGAAGTTCATTTAGAGTCACCAGCCTCAGAAATCACCAATTAACAAACAGATTAGAGCCGTTATGAAGCTTTACTGAGCAGAAGTAGCAGAGAGACATCTCAATATCAACTGTTCAGATGCACTGTTATGTATTTTGTATAAACGCCTTCGGGTATTGTTTTACAGTGTAGAGAGAAATAAACATCAGGAACGACCGTGGAGTTAGAAGGGGTGTACAAACTTTTGACTGGTAGTGTACAACAGCCAGCTTCAAATACTACACACTACTAACCGCTACTGTGGTTTTGTAATGCAATCGCATTCAGTAGGATGTATCTGAGTAAAAGTAAAAAGTCTCCACTAATAAAAACTACAAGTAGTTCAAAGATACATGAAAACTGCACTTATGTCAAGTAAGGAAGTAAATGTACTTGGTGACCTTTCACCCCTGCATATGCTGAGTGAGGAACAAATCAAGATATGTGGAACATGCTGTTATAGGAAAATAATCCACGACAGTCAGCTATGACAGGGGCTGATTATTCATTATAATGAATGTAACTAACACAAATAAATTATGACTTAATGCAAAGTAATATGACTTAAAGTTCCTGCATGAGGTGAATTTGGAGATGTGCTAACAAACAAGGACAGTTCTGAGAACAGTTCTAGAATCAGCACTAATTCAATAGAATCGGTTCTTTCATTCTAAACTGTTCTCAGGACTGTTCCTGCTAACGCATAACTCTGGTTAGTTAGTATCTGAAACTAAAGTCAAGATCGATGAAGATCAGAATACACACTTGTTTTATACTTGTTTACTGAAAATTAAAAGAAAGAGTGTGTTTGCATGTGCTTTCACAACAATATAGAGATAAATGCACTTAAATGTTTTATCTACTGACAGTTCTAGGTTTATTTATTTTATACCAGTTGGGATTTGCCAAGCATTCACTAAAGAATGACATAATCGTCTTTATTTTTTTTTTTTTTAAACTGTTTAGTTACATTTAATGCTGTAAATCAATAGCTTTTCTCACGGACGTTACAGCAGCTACACACTCCCGTTCTCACACCATCCTGGCTTGATTCTTTCTCTTCAAGTTGACAAATAATTTTAAACTAGCTTGTCTTTTATTCAACTCTTTACAGCTTCTCTACAAAGCGCTGACACTGGAGACTCCTTCCAGACGTGTTTTTCAAACACATATTTAAATAACATGCCTACAAAACCCTACACTTTGTGACTGGCTTTTCGACTTTCTGACTGGCAGGCCCCAGTCGGGTAAGGATTGGAAACGGGATCTCAGCCAGCATTATCACAAACAAAGGGCACACCACAGGGATGTGTCCTCAGCCCTATCCTCTACTCCCTGTTCACCCATGAATGCGTCGCCTCTCACAAAACCTGAGGTTTGCAGACAACACCGCAGTGATCGGACGCATCACTGGCGGGGACGAAGCAGCCTATAGGACGGAGGTGGCCAGTGTGAGGATAACAACCTCTCCCTCAACACAGACAAGACAAAGGAGATGATAGTAGACGAGTGGAGAGTGAGCAGCTTTAAATATCCACATCAGTGAACCTCACGTGGACATTTCACACAAGGAAGCTGATCAATAGGGCTCAGCAGGAGCTGTATTTTCTTAAGAGACTTGGGGAGGTTTGATGCGTCTTCAAAAGGTCCTCGCCAACTTTTACAGCCGAACTACTGAGAGCATCTTGACCAACTGCATCACTGCATGGTGCAGCAGCACTACCGTGATGGATCACAAACACCTTCAGTGAGTGGTGAAGTCTGCTGAGGAGATCACAAGGAGTCCACTGCCGTGCCTGCAGAGCATTTACTATCACAGAGTGCGCAGGAGAACTGCCTCCATCCTCCATGCCAAGGACATCACCCATCCCGAGCAGAGGCTTTTGTCACCACTTCCCTCAGGCCGGAGGTACAGAAGTGTGAAACGCAGAAGTTTGAGGACTTTGAAGACCACTTTCTTTCTCACTGCCATCAGATTCCTAAACAGCCGACAGTTTATGAGTTTATGAAATTCTAATAACATTTTTATTTGTCACATACACAGTACGATATGCAGTGGAATACTTACGCGACCGTCTGTGACCTTAAAAATAAAAAGATTATTAATAGGAAATAAATATGAAATAAAATGAATAAATAAATGAAATATAGAAAATAACGTTAGCCAAGGAAAGAAAAATATATCTTTATTTATTTATTTTTTTTACCTACATGTTCAGTATCTCTGTGGCATTCACTGAGGACAGCAAAGGAAGAATTTCATCGTACAGTACAGGAGGAACATGTTCGGCGCTAAACTTCAAACTTACCTAAAATTTAAACTTAAACACCTAGTTATCTTATCCGGAGCGTCTGCTGTAGAATGAAGTGTTGCTATAGAAACGATAACGTATTCATTAAACATATAACGTGATTTTGGGCGGCACTGACGCGAGAGCTGCTTTTCTAGAAAATAAATAGACCAATCAGAATACAGAATTAGGCAGCGCTGTGGAGGGAATCCAAAGTGTTATAAATCTCACACACACTTTACTGCGTTTCCCTCCGTTAGCGTTAGCCGAGTGAGAGACGAGGAGACGAGAGTCACGAGAGGCTGCGTATATTCATATAAAATGAATTGTTCCTGCAAGGGGAAACACACACACACATAAAACACACACACACACTCGTAAAACACACACTCTCCAAGCTCGGGCAGGTCTCTTACTTTTACACACGCATACACACACACACACACGCACACACACACACACTTGCTCTGTGACATTTATCAGAAAGCACACACCCTGACACTTCCATTTGAGGGAACGACTCCAGCGGTTTATAAGAGCAGCTCAAAATGAGTGTGTGTGTTTTTATGGCTTGTTGGAAACGCAGCTCTGTCCATCACCAGCCTCATGCTGACAATTACACACACACACACAAACAACACTTGAATTTGGCTGTGAAAGATCAAAATCTTAGGATCTGGCCTGTTTAATGATTACATGTTTGATTCATTTTCTTTCTGCCAGTTTAGTATTTAATATAGACGACACATCTGGGGATTAAATCAGACGGAATTTATTAACTTGCGGCTGTAAATCTAACGAATACAAAAACAAACACACGTCGATTTGCAGCGAGATGAATTAGCATCATATTCCCGTTCCTCAGTAAGTGCTTCCTCTCGGCGAGCGATGATGTGGATCAAGAGCAGATTCACACCCTGTACAGGACACTAGACCACCCCCCCACACACATACACACACACTTAATTAACCTACAATCAATTTAGAATAGGCAATTCACTTACTCCATGTTGTTTAATGGTGGGAAGAAGCTGGAATACCCAAAGGAAACTCACTGACTTTTATCTGACGCTTTGTTTAAACTAAGTTGTACTTCTTTGGTGCTCAGACAAATACACTCCCTGTCAGGTAATCGGAGAGAGAATCACAGACGAGAAATGGAAAAAGTCGATCAGATAAAGATGAAGTTTTGTCTTAAAACCACTCCAGCGTGTTAAAATTCACTTCTACCACTTCAGCGCTGTTATTTCAGCCAAAGTGAAAATATGAACTAAACCCAGTCAAAATATTCACTTTATCTTTTCTCATTAGTATCTATTGCTGCAGGTGTTTGTTTACATTGAGACAGTAGCGCATTAGTAGATTATTATAAAGTAGATTATTAAATCCCACACAACTGTTCATAACATCACTTTTACTCCACATTTAGATTCACTGATGGTGCAGATTAAACTTCAGCCAGAGATCTAAGTACTGCAGAAGATTCAGGAAATTCTGTCCAGACAGTTTTGAGTGATGATGAGACTAAATCTGGCTGGACAGACATACAGACATACAGAACATTTTCTGGTCCTCCAGTGTATAAAACAAAGATATCACTGAAAGACTTCTGACCCAATGTACGGACTAAACCTCTTTTTTATGGATATAGATGAAGTGCAGTTCTCTCAGCTGATCTAAACCCCCTTGATTGGCTACAGCGAACATTATAAAAGGTTCATCTTAGATACTGTATTTCCAAAACCCTGACAACAAAGGAGCAAACGAATATGAAGATGACAAAAGCACCAAGAGAGAGAAGAGGAAGTCCGGCATGATGAGCTCACAGGAATTCTGATTAAATTTTTCCTTAAACAAACCCATCCACTCCACACACTCGTCATGTTCCAGCCTCGTCCTCTGAGCTGCAGACTGACCGTACAGTGAACACACCCCGCCCCTCAGCCGCACTGATCCAATTAAGCAAAAGCACTCTGACAAACTTTGACTAAGGTCACAGTAACATCCATCACCAAGCTGAGTGAGGAAAATTACGCGAGTGTTACAGTGCTAAAGAGACAAACGAGGAGGAGGAGGAGGAGGATGAAGACGATGCTGTTGTTCGTTAAGAGCTGAAATTAGCTCCTCTATGGATTTACTGGTTTCCTTTAATGGGATTAGTTCCATTAAGACGAAGAGGGAAAGGTGTCACAGGCTGGAATTGATCTGCTTATGAAGCTGTGGCTCTGAAGCAGGAAGTGATTTTATACACCAGGATGTCAGGAGACTCGAACGGTTTACAAATCGAGGAGAATTACACTGTAGTGGTCTAAAGATGTTTAAAAGGATACAGTGATAATGTTCTCTCATTCAAGCATGCACGTGTGGAAACTTACAACAACCATACTGTACATTTTATACAGCAAGAAAGAGTAAATATTACAAGCATTAATGAACATTTTATTATTTTGGAAGGAAGTGGAAGGAATCGTGGATGGTGCTGTTTCAGGATATCGATTATTTATGAAGGTGCTACAGGTTGTAATGTGTGTGTGTGTGTGTGTGTGTGTGTGTGTGTGTGTGTGTGTGTGTGTGTGTGGAATTAGCCCCTTCCCTCGCCTTACACAGTAAAACTCCTCCTCCCTCCCCCCACCTCGCTTTTTAAGTTTCACAGCAAACAGACACGCAACGGAAACACTGTTTTAACGGGGAAAAAAGAAATCTCTCTAATGACACTCGCGTGAGTGCAGACTAACGGAATCACTGCTGTAAAGTAAAAAACAAAACAAAACAAATGAACCAGCACCTTACCTTTGAAAAGGATCGCGACAGAGCAGAGTTTCTGTGTAGAGCAGAGTGTGTGTGTCTGTGTGAAGCCGGGGAGGGGGGGTGTAAAGGCGAGAGAGTGTGTGTGTGTGTCGGTGTCAAAAAACTTGGCACTCGTAAACCAAGACATGCTCGTTTTTCAAGTCAAAAATGATTAAAAATCTTTGCTCGTCTTGCGGAACACTCGTATACCGAGTTATTCGCAATCCGAGGTTCCACTGTAAATATTTTAGTACTATGTAAAACTAATTTACATACTACTTAACCCAACTACAATAATTTAACACCAATAACAGTAAACTAGTTGGTATTCTTGGTGCGCTACAAACCAGCTCGAAATTTCAGCCATTCTGTTGTAGAAATATCACCAGATTCACCTTATACGGCAAAATACAACACACCTCCTGACTTTGGTAGTGTTGGTGTGACTGGGGTGACATGCAGTATATACTGTACCTGTAACTGGTCCATTAATGAACATTTCCTATCCCGTCTCCGCAGGCGATTTTGCTACTATACGATTTTTTTTGTAACAGTGAAGATGCAAACAGTGAAACGGTGATGATTTGACATATACTTTAATTAAAAAATATATATTAAATAAAGATATTTACATATTTTTTTAATATTTTATATTTGTATTTAATGATTTGATTGCTTGTACAGAACAGTTTTTTCTTTTTAAATTCTTCATTGTAAGCAGCACTTCATCACTTCATTACTCGGCATGTCCCCGTGTTTCACACGTGTTTCACACTCCTCACGTGTACCTGCTGCAGACTGACAGGTGGAACTGACGCTCACACAAATTGCCTGCACTTTTATCTTTCGAGGTAAGAGTAAGGCAAAGTATTTTTTACTTTGCTTTTCTTTATTGTTTCTTCCTAAGCATCCTAACTCTAGCTTCACTTTCTTTTCGACATCATTTTGATCAGATTATGACAGTCCTCTGACTGGAGCAGTCCGATTAGGATAATGCCATGCAGCGTCTATAAGTCTGTGTGCATAAAGCTTTCACATTGTGTTTCATTCAGTTATCTAAATTTCATCTGTGTTAGTTTTATGAAGTGTGAATGCTTTATGCACACAGACATATAGACGCTGGATGACGTTATCCTAATCAGACTGCTCCAATCAGAGTTGGGACCGTCATAAACTGATCAGAACGTTGACTACATGATGATGGGATAACGTTGACTGAACGCCCCAAACATAATGTTGAAAAAACAACTTCAAACAATATTAAAACCAAAACTGATGGCCTGAGTGAGACTCTAAACCCTGTTAGAAGCTTATGGACACTTTGTGAATGGATGTAAATCTCCATAAATGCTCTAAATAAAGGGTACGATTATGCTGTTTTGAGGTTGTATTTGTAACCTTGTGGTTGGTGGATCGTTCATTCAACAATATCTCACCGTGGTTTTATCAAAAGTTGCTCTAAATTTCCAAACAGTCTTGTCCCAACAGTGAACATCATTCCTGGGCCTGAGAGCAGATTACATTGCACAGAACAATACATAATCAGATCTGTGTCCGATTGAAGAATTCATCGCTCTCACTCACTCACTCACTAACCGTCTCTACCACTTTATCCTGTATTCAGGGTGACGGAGGGGCGGAGCCTATCCTAGGAGACTTAGGGCAAAAGGCGGGGTACACCCTGGACAGGGTGCCAATCCATCGCAGGTGCACACACACGTACACACACACACACACACACACACACACACATACACACAAACACTACTGGCAAATTGGGAACACTTATTAGACTAATCTGTCTTTGGACTGTGGGAGGAAACCTGATAACATGGAGTAACCCACCAAGCGCGGGGAGAACATGCAAACTCCATGCACACAGAGACGAGAATCGAACCCAACTGGCAATTCAACCTGGACCCTGGTGCGAGGCGACAGTGCTAATCACTAAGCCGCCTTAAAATTCTATCATTCTGTCCGTCTGTCTGCATGCCTGTTTTTTTTTTTTGTCAGATCACGTCATAGAAAGGATGTCTCAGGAAGCTTAATAGTGTGTGTGTATGTGTGTGTTTGTGTGTTTCTGTTTATGTAAAAATGCAGGATTGTTATGTGGACTCTAAATGAAGTTACACACAGATGGAGCTGAGACTGCAGACATTCTGAGTTTTTTTTTTTCCTTTTTCTGACAGACGACTAAAGATGACCTTTTACTAAAAGGATTCAATTACCTGCTCTCACTCGCTCTGCCGTCTCAGCGTCCACGGCTTTCAGTAATGAGGCCTAGAAAAAAAAGGTGTGTGTGTGTGTGTGTGTGTGTGTGTGTGTGTGTGTGTGTGTGTGTGTGTGTGTGTGTGTGTGGTTGAAACGTTCCATGATATTTTCAGTGTTATTACTTGCTGTTGGAGGGAATAAGAGAAGGCTTCATGGTGTAGATTTGTGTAGTAGAGCTTTTGTGGCTCAGGCGAAGTGACGATTAATATAATATCCAACTTAAATACTTTAAAACGTTTCTGAGATGAGGCACCAGAGATTAGTGACATTCTGATATAATATATTAGACCAACTAAAACAACTAAATTAATTAATTGTTAATAACTTAACGATTTTTCTAATAACAAGCAAAATTTCCACACCAAATCAGCTTCGTCCAGTCAGAGGTTTGCAACTGTTCTTAGAAAGTAATTCAGAAAATATTTCATGTTTTCATATTTCAATCTGAGAAAAAAAAGGTCCCATTCCACAATTCATCACAATAGTAATATCATATCGTCATATTGACAAACTAGAGCTCTTTATAAAGGTATTATTGATAAACTAAAAGAACAACATTAATAATAATGAATTGTGTTTATAGAATATACTTCATGCATGATGCTGTACGATCAAATATTAAAAAATGTAATCATTAAAAAAAAACAATTTAATAAAAGAAGGGAATAAAGTAAAATGCACCAAAAGACAAT
>QMIH01000233.1:377544-388771 GCA_003987875.1 Clarias batrachus
TATGGAAAAAAAGAGTTTTTAAACAGCTGTAGTGACGTGTTTAACAAACTAGTGACATTGCAGTTTGCTCATGATGCACCGTATGAGAGGAGCCTAAACATTATGAAAGCATCATTTAGATAATTGTGCAAAAACTATTAGCTACTTGCAGCTACGTTATCTGTAACGTTATTTATGCTAACGGCTAATCAGCCAATCGGAGCCGAGCATGCTCACTTATTTAACCTCAGGACAAACCAATCCATGTGAACAGAGAACATTTTGAGAAGTTTGAGAACAGGTTTGTAACATTCTAAGAGAACAATTAGCTCAAGGTCTAAAGATTAGCTCTAATAATGATTAGCCTTACACTGTTCTTAGAAGGTCGTCCATACAACGTTACCAGAATAACCAAAGAGTGAAATTCTCACAACGCTAAACTGAAATGAGAAACTCCAGCCGTGACGTTTAGAGAATATTCCACTAAGATTGTCCATTCGTACGTTCATTCCTTTGCGTTTCCTCAGAGCTGAACTGAACACAGCGCCCTCTGCAGGAAACTAAAAGTAGCTTTGTGCGTGATAAATAGCAGATGATTAAAAAGGCTCTCGCTGAAGACGAGACGTCTGGAACAGAAGCGCTAAAAGTCACCATTTACCAGCGGAATTCCGAAATTTACTCCTTATACTGTATCGCATCATTGAGTTGTAATACGTAGCATGAGCCTTACACAACACTGTCAATGAGCTGTTGCTATGGAAACAGGAACGCTTTATAAATTGTTCCTTTCAAGTGTTTTTTTAATTTAAACTTGGAATGTTGATCATCAGAGCTGCTGTTATGGAGAATTAATCAACACCTTCTGAGGCAAGGAGGCGTGGCCTATGTGTGTCAGTGTCATTAAAGTGAGTCTTATTAAAGGAGGTGTGGCCTCTGTAGGTTAGTCTGAGTGTAGGAGGCGTGGCCTCTATCTATCAGCTTCAGTGAAGGAGGCGTGGCATCTGTATCTATCAGTCTCGGTGAATGAGGCGTGGCTTCCATGTTTCAGTCTCGTTTAAGGAGGCGTGGCTTCCATGTGTGTCAGTTTGAGTGAAGGAGGTGCGGCCTGTGTCAATCTCATAAAGGAGGCGTGGCTTGTTATTAAGGCAAACACATGCAGTGTTTTTATGGATTTTACAGTTTGTCTGGTTTATCGTTCTGTGCAATTTATTAAAAATGTAGAGACCCCACACACACACACACACACACACACACACACACACACACACACTATCTACAGGTCAACACTGCCCCCTGGAGGAAAGTATAGCATTCTATCAACTGCTTGATGCTCTAATGCGGATAATGTGAGCAAAATCAGCGCTTTAGGGGAAAGAATCGGGAAACACAGAGTGAGAAATCTGTAGAGTGTCTGTGGGAAGCTGTAGAGTTTAGGCTCTAACTAATAAATAAAAAGTTAAAGTGGTGTAGTTTTACGCTAATTATTTTTTGGAATCTTCTCAGACACCCTGCAATGCAACATGCCTTGTAGATTATAATAAATCTTTCATTATTGTAAAAGTGTTACATTTTGTATTTTATAACACGTTCCTGGTCTACAACGTTTTAGAAATACTAGTAAAAGTTGCTGGAATGAAGAAAGAAAAAAAACACGTTAATTTAAAAGCATGTTCAATTCGACAGCGTGATTACACTGCCACCCTGTGGTGAGAGATAGGAAGTGCAGAAGAAACTCAGCTCCATCACACAGACATCAGTAAATAAATAAACTCTCCGGTCTGTAGTGCAGTGATTAACAATTAATTAAGTTATTAACAATTAATTAGTGCATGAGAAAATCAGCTGATTCATTTCCACTAGTGATATTTCCGCTTTAATTTCATTTTAATGTGTGTTTTATTAACATGAGAGGACAACAAGGTTCTGTGTTAACAGTAAATATCTTTTTTTTTTTTAATTATTTTTTAAATATATTTTTCATTTCGGTACGCGATAGAAAAGCTTATTAATGCGTGCCTTATAATGTGCTTAAAGAATACTTTAAAATGTTCAAATATTATTATTATTACTATTAAGAATATATAATATTAGTACTAATAATAGCGAGTCATTCAGCAATGTGTAATATTTGTTTTAGTCACAACCTAATGTTATTATTATTATCATAAAATTTCGTGATTTTATTTTTATTACAAAAAATAGAAAAAAAATCCAGATATATCGTTGGTACAACTTTTATTTTCTTTAACAAACCTTTAAAAAAATAATCAATACATAAAATGTACAAACTGCGGGATAAAATAGAATGTAAAATAAAGTAAAATAAGCAGTAAAACAAAAGATTTAATAGATAAATAGATCGATAGCGTCTTTGAAAGAAAAACAAGATTGCGATGAAAAGTCTACGCACCGGTGGTCACGTGATGATGACGTCAGCATCACGTGTATATGTTTGGCCAATGAGAGAGCAAGAACTAGAGAGTGTCTCAAATCGTCCTTTACCCCTATGTAGTGTCAAATTACACAAATAAATAAAATACAATTGTGTTTAGTAAAGTGAAATTATACACAGAAACACTTCTATAAAATCTAGAAGTTAGGAATATACTGTACATTCCAAATACATTCTATTAGACTATATATTAGTTTTACATAAGCACTTATGCGTGTTAAATCCATGTTTAGCTCTAAAAAGTTAATCAACACGTGGAAAAGCATTTGTTTACACTTTTATATTTTAGAGGTTCAGTGTAAATGTGCTGATTTGTGCGTGTTTTATTCAGACGGTAATGAAATCCAGCAGGTTTCCCGTTCCTCTGGAGAAGTGCCCTAGTGTAAGGGAGAGTGAGAACGGAGCGGTTTCGGACGCGGCCCTGGTGTGGTGACGTCACACTTCCGGAAATGAAAACAATACGGGAGAGATCAGTAGGCTGTGTGTGTGTGTGTGTGTGAGAGAGAGAGAGAGAGACCTTTAAACTCTGCTGACATCTTCGATTAAATAAACTTTAGCGGATTTAATTAAAAGCCTTAAAAAGTCTGTTTTCTCTCAGCTGGGAGAGATCTCGTGCAGGTGTGTGTGTGTGCGCGCGCGCCATGCAGAGCTCGGCAGGTGTGAGTGTGTGCGTGTGTGTTCTGTGTGGGTTACCTGCAGTGGGCAAGTCCACCCTCACACACACTCTCTCTGAGGTCCTTCACACACACGGCTGGAGCTCTCTCACCGTCTCTTATGATCAGCTCATCCCTGAGGAGGCTTTCCGCTTCCGCACACCTGAGAGAGAGGATGAGGAGGTGAGGAAGAGCGGGTACACCTGAGACTCCTTCACTCACACACACACACACACACACACACATATACCTGTTTAACGCGAGTCACTGTGAATGAGCTGTTGCTATGGAAACGGTAACGCGTGAGTGTGTGTGTGTAACACAGGCTGTAAAGTAGCTGTTTTAGCTGATTTAATTAATCGACAACTTCTGACCAATCAGGAGACAGATGACCTTATTTGCCCTTAACACAGATCTCCCCAGGGTCCTAGTGTCCTCGGGGTTATATGGTACCTAATGGAGGCATGACTCCGACTCCAGCGTGTTTCACTCTCACTCACTCACTCATCGTCTGTAAGGCTTTATCCTGTATTCAGGGTCGCGAGGGCTTGGACTCTATCCTATGAGACTTGGGTTTCGAGGCGGGGTACACCGTGGACAGGGTTCCAAATCATTTCAGGGCACACACACACACACACACTCTCATTCACACATATTACGGGAAATTTTTTGAAGACCAATTATCCTAATCTGCATGTGTGCATGAACCCAGGACCTGGAGGTGCGAGGCGACAGTGCTAACCACTACACCAGAAATGTTTTATCTTGAATTGAACAGAATAGAAGGTTAATGCGAGTTAACAGAAAAATGAACCAGGGCCGTGGTGTGCAATCATCTCCAGCAGTGTTCTCCAACACACACACACACGCACATGAATCAGCCCTTAGTAAAATATTGGACGCCCCTAACCCAGGGGAACCTAATATCCTGGGGACACAGGTACGCTCCTGTTACGATGAGCCTCGAGACTAATGTAGCTGAGAATGAATTAAAAGAAGTCCATGCCACGCCCCTTTACCTAAAAATCTGCTGCCGAGTTGTGTGTTTATGAGCTGATCCTGTTTAAGTGTGTGTGTGTGTCAGGCAGGGTGGAAGCAGCACAGACAGGCCGTGTTGGAGTGTGTGGACGATCTCCTGCAGGAGCTCACTGCTGACACACCTCACACACACACTGGAGCAGGAGGAGGAGGAAGTGTGTGTGAACGCTTTAAGGTGGCCATGGAGGAGCAGCAGATCCTCTCTGTGTTACAGGACACACACTCCGGCCCTCAGAGACTCGCCCTGCTGCTCGACGACAACTTCTACTACCACAGCATGAGATACCAAGTGTTTCAGCTCGCACGCAGGCGTACAGTACACACACACACACACACACACACACACACACTCACACACACACACACAAACATGCGCATACACAAACGCACACACATACTCATCATTATTATTATTATTATTATTATTATTATTATTATTAAAAAAGCATGTTTATTGTTTATAATGAAGCAGTGACAATTTAAATATTTTATTTATTTTTTCTAAATGAAAAAAGAAACTAAATAAATCAATGATACATTAATGTTTTTTTTATATATTTTACAAACTATTAGCATATTTTTATTATCTGTACAATTATTATATTATTTATTATAAGGAAAAATAATTTAATGAAATTCCCACCATGAGCGATTGATAATTAGCATGATGCTAACAGGGAAGGTTAATAATAATAATAATAATAATAATAATAATAATAATGTGTGTATTTGGTAAAGTTCGTGCTCTGATTGGTCGCAGGCTCGGCGGGGTTCTGTCAGCTCTACCTGCGCTGTCCGCTGGGGGTGTGTCTCCATAGAAACAGGGTCAGAGGTCAGCTGGTGTCGGATGATGTCATCACTGAAATGGCCAATCGCATGGAGGCTCCGAACTCTGAGAAAAACCCATGGGAGAAAAACAGCGTGACTGTGGACACGACACACACCGTTACACACACACACCTGTATGATTCACAAACACTGTTACACACATGCACACACACACACCTGTATGACACACACATCGTTACACACTCACATGCCTGTACAACACACACACACACACACACACACACACCTCTACGACACACACTGTCTCACACTCCTGTACAACAGACACATCAATGACATTTAGCACAATATAAGATTTCAGTGTAAAATCAACTTTTACACAGTGTGTGTGTATGTGTGTGTGTATGTGTGTGTGTGTGTGTGTGTGTGTGTGTGTTTCAGACAGGAGTTGCTGCAGGTGATCTCTTCAGCAGTAGAAAATCCTCTGAGTCCAGTTCAGGATGATTCAGAACAGAGGGTAACTAAACACACACACACATTTTATTTTTCTTTTAATGTTGTAATTAAATAATTAACGTAAGTTTTGACCCCCCCTGGGTTCTCAGGAGGCAGACAGACAGCGGTGTGCCTGCAGTGTGCTGCACCAGGTGGATCAGGTGTGCAGGAGACTCGTCTCTCAGGCCATGCTGACAGCGAGAGGTAACAACAGGAAATTAATCAACTCCTCCAATGAATTATAATCAGTAATGATGATGACGATGATGGTGTGTGTGTGTGTGTGTGTAGCGTGCACACGGAGTGCTGAGGATCTGAAGTCGTTAGCGAGAGCCCTGAGCGAGGAGAAGAGTCTCTTCCTGCAGGAGCTCCGAGCTCAGGTTCTCCTGCAGCTGCGACAGGACGAGTGCGTGTGTGTGGAGCGCGTGGTCACCATGGCGACCGGAGCGTTTACACGCAGAACGCACTCGGCGATGGAGCGGCACGGCGTATGCTCCACACCCAGCTCGTAATCACGGCGTCTCTGCCGTGGTTTATTCACTTTATTCACTCGTTTATTTACTGAACTTCTCAGAATAAATAACTTCAATATGAATCTACAGCGAGCTGATTATAGAGACTTTTGTGATCAGGTTTAATGTGAAACAGGTGATATCTGAGGACAGAGAGAAGCAGAAACTGTGTCCTGTCTGCCGTCATGACTTTAACTGATTTACAGCAACATGATGTACATGAACAGTGCACTGAATCTGCATCAAATTGTGCAAGGTGAAAAATGTGTGTGAATCAGAATGATCAGATCGTCCCTGATGAACGAGCCGAGGGGAAAAACTCCCTGAGATGGGGATAGGAAGAAACCTGGAGAGGAACCGGACTCAACAGGGAACCCATCCTCATCATAACGGATGTCCTGGTTCCCTTAAATCCCACTACATTTTCTAATCTTTGAAGGAGAACATTATGATCAGAGGTGTCAACCTGCGCTGAGGTGGAGTAACACAAAGCCTGAATTTATTTTAGTAATATTTATGATTTTGTTAATTAAGTCAATAAATAAATAAATTGGAAATTAAGTCAAAGATATTAAAGATAATCACACTAATAAAATAAAACACTTATTATAAATGTATAAATATTTCAGCATTCTTTATTCAGTACTATACGGAGTCAGTAAAGTGACATGGGAGGGAATATATATATATTGTTCTTCATTCACTGACCATTAGCGAAATAATCCTCATCATTATCCATAATCTTATTTAAAAAAATTTATGTAAAACATATTTCTGACTCAAACTGAGACTGACATTTAATAATAAATAAATAAATTTTCATGACACTGTTCTTATTAAACAACCTAAAAGTAACCACTACAGTTTACACTAAGTCCCGCCCTCATTCTCTATGCCCATAGTTCTCAGTACATTTGTATACAGTACATTTAATATTTCCTTCTCATAATTATAAATATCTTTGTGATGACATTTTGTATTTTACTGTAATTTTTTTTATCTTGTTCTTGTGCTTTATTTTTATTTGTGTATAAAATGTCATTTTGATAATCAATCAACCTCAAAACCTACATGATGCTACACCTCTCTGTCACCAGTACTTTATAACCATTTTAAACACAACAGAACAGAAAACAGATTTTCCTTGACTTTTAAAAAAATAATTCAGAGATTTTTGTGCAAAAAAAATTTAAAAAGCTTCTGTTAGAAAGTTTTAGAACCAATAGAAATGTGAAAATAAAATAAAAGGGAATAAAATTAAACGGTTACAAATACCATGTAAAAATGTCATTTTATTAAAATGTTTTATTATAAATATTGCAACAGTTCTGAGAAACAGTTTAAATCCGGATTTTAATCTAATTACAGGCAAAGAAAATTGGTTTATATTTCTATATATTTTTATAAACATTATTAATAGTTTATGGGTGTGGTTTAAAATCCATAAACATGAAAATTCTTTAAACAAAAGCAACAGTGTCTCTGTGTGGGCGTGGCCTTTAATTGTTTACTATATATGTAAAAAAAAAAAAATTTAAACAGCTCCTAATGGGTGGAGCTTGTACTAGTGAAACTGTAGTTTTGTGTAATGTCTTAGAACAGAAAGTGGGTGTGACCTTTAAACTATAAATGAGTTAATTATATGTAGGCACGGCTTTCAGATGAGAGAATGACAATTTGAACGGCTCAGGGTGCTGGAAGGGAAATCGTTGTGGCTACACACTGTAAATATCGGTTCAGAGTGGGCGTGGCTTTAAAACTATAAAATAAATGGAGATGGGGAAATGGGCGTGGCCTTTAAATTACATAATGTACGGAACAATTAGAGCTGTTCTGAGTGGGTGTGGTTTGAAGACTAAGACCACAAAGGAGAAATTGGGTGTGCCCTTCAAATGACACAATGACTATGTAAATGAGATAGGCGTGGCTTACGAGCCAGGGAACTAAAAATGGTTGTGCTGAATCAAGAGCTACTGGGGTATAAACCTGGGACCTTAAAATCACATCTACTGACATCCCCATGTTCCATGTGGGTGTGTCCTTGACATGCAATACTGGACCATAAAAGGAAAAGTGGGTGTGTCCTTTAAATTTCATACAACTATGAACAGTTGAATGCATGTGGTGTTACAATACCATAAAAAAGTGATGTGGGCGTGTCACTGAAATGGCTGGACAAGCTCTCTGTGGGCGTGGCTTAAACTACATTAAACTGAAGTGAACTAAATTGATAACGGCTGAAGGTGGATGTGGCTTTGAGTCCCTGAAACAATAACCAATACATAAATAATTACAGCTCAGAGAGGGGGCGTGGCTCGAAGACCACAGAAGAGAAAGTGGGCGTGTCTGTATATATGAATGCCTAGAAATGTTTTTTGTTTTTTTTGAGAGACAGACGTGCGTGCGAGTGTCACTTGCGGTGCTGTCCCTGAGCGAAGTGACACGTGAACTCGTACTTGTCGCTGCAGTGCACGCCGCAGACGTTACACTGAAACGGCTGATCGTAACCATGGCAACCCATATGCACGGTGTACAGCACGTTATCGAGGAAATAAATCTGGCAGTGCGGGCAGAAGAACAGCGTCTGCGCGTTGGTCTGCGCCGGGGAAGACTCCAGACTCAGGAGCCTGTCTGCCGTAGGGTCCTGGGAGGGCGGAGTCAGAGCATGACCTTTGACCTCCCTTTCGTAGCCCTCCGTAGCCTGGTTCGGTGTACTGGGACGCAACCCGTCGCCACTGTCTTGCTCCTGATTGGCTGCCTGTTGAGAAAGAGGGCGGGACTTGTCATCTGAGATGATCACCGATTCCTGTTTGGTCTGCGTCGAAGCCGCGTTGGACAGGGGGCGGAGTTTGTGTCTGCGGCGGCGATGGTGCGACAGGTTGCTCCGGTCGTTACAGCGGAATGGACAGAGGTCACACTTGTACGGCTTCTCACCCGTGTGTGAGCGCATGTGTGCCTCCAGCTGTCGCTCGTACGCCGAGGAGAACGGACAGAGCTGACAACGGTGAGGCTTCTCTCCTTCACACATGCACAAAGAAAGAAAGAAAGAAAGAAAGAAAGGACAAAATCAACAAACAGCTGTGTAAAATCTTTCACATCACATAAACGAAAAAATTTAATTCAGACCTGTGTGTATGCGCATGTGCTCAATGACTCTAGCCTGCCCCTTGCTGGCGTAATTGCAGAAGCGACACCTAAATTTTCCATCTCGCGTCCTCTCGAATCCATCCGTGTCCAGACGCACCTCTATAGATGCCAGGTGATCCATCGCATTGTGTTCCATCTCACACTCACCTGAACACACACATATACAGGAAGCATGACAAATTCTGACATGATCAGTACCGCTCCCTACATAGCCACGCCCCCAATTTTTTCTAAAAAGTAAATCAAAACGTTTCGAGATTAGCTCAGTTTACAAGAAAGTGCTAAATGTATCTATGTTCATACACCCTCAGAGAAGTCCCCTTGCTTAGAAATACAGCACTCCCAGTGTTCCTGCCACTTCTAGAATATGTCCTGGAAGTCTTCTTTTTACGAAAGTGTCTCAAGCACCTTCTGCAATTCGCGCTGGATCTTCACATTGGTGTCAAAACGGCAACCTTTCACCTGGATTTGTGCTGCCATCTGTTGGCGTGTCAGTCTCGAAACTTTTCGATACCACCGTGTATGGCCATCTCTTACCTGCCTGCAGATCCTCATCACTTTTGTCCCCGTTCACGGAAGACGAGAGTGCGTTCACATGATGTGTCTGCTGATCAAGGTACTCCTGAAAATCTCTCACAAAGTCCAGAGGCTCCGACTTCATCTCGTTCATCGTCCAACCGGGACGCGCTGCCAGACCTGTGCGCTCGATCCGCATCTACGCCGATCTGACACAAATACACACACAGTTTAAACCAATTAACGTACAAATTTATGTACAAAGTGGGCGTGGTTATGCAGCAATGTGCAATGAACGTCACTCAAATGCCGTCATTTGTCATCTCCTTATATGGAATGTATTAACTACAAAAATAATGTTTTATTTATCGTTATCATATTTGTTTTTATAATTTGTTTTATTCGTAATTACTTTACAATAAAAAAGAAAGAAAAATATGCAGTAAAATTAATACATTTCTGCTTTTCTTTCCTGAGATATAGCAATTTTTTCTTTAAATATGTCAGTGATTTTTACTGAAAAATTATTTGATGCTTCTTTCAAACTGATTAAGACGACGTCCTCGATTTATTTTGTAAATAATTATAATAATAATAAATCGCGATATCTGAACGTTACCTGTGTTTCGGTGAGCAGGTGACTTAGCAGCCGACAGAAATAGAACACTATGCTTAAAATTGAATTTTAAAAGTACAAATAAAATAAACAGGAACGACACGAAGTTACATTATTATATAATCCCAACAAAACTGTTATACACCGTAAACAAACGCAAATAATACACACAATAACCTAAGCTAAAGCTGTAGCTAACCTGCGGTAACAGCTAACAAACCTGTTTGTTTTTTCCCCCAACCGCTTTCCGACAAGCCCCGCCTGCAGCGTGATGATTGGTCAAAACTTTTTCATCCCACAATTAGATTGGACAAAGAGTCTGCGCGTGCTCTAGATTCCAGCCAATCCTAACATAGTAGGCAGAATTGACACGACTACGGGTGTGTAAAGGGGGTGTAACTACTGTGGTGTAACCCTAAATTTGGTCCGGTATGAGAAAATAAAATAGGTTCCTAGGTCAAATAAAATAAATAAATAAAATAAAGACAACAGTCTTATACTCATGAATCACTTTAACTTATATAAATACCGTTTATTTTGCAAATTCTAATGTAAAAAAATATACTGTTTAACAAATGTATCAATATCATACAATTGACTCGGATCCACCCGAGTCTTTTAAAAGACGGACAAGAAGAACCCGTATGTAAACAAGTGTAGCAAAATGGCGGCGCCCTTGTTCAGACTCTTCGGAAAGGTGAGTGTTGGGTTTTAATTGAAGAAGAAGTGAGTCCGAGCTAAGAGAAGAAGAGTTTTAGCTTGTTGTTCTCAGCAAGGAGAGCAGCACGTTTAAACGGTGCTACGTCCTGAACATCAAAAGAACCAGATATTCACACGTCAGTGAATGAGAGAGCCGGAGACAGACAGGAGAGAGGAAGCACATTTACATTCTCCTGATTAAACTAAAGGGTTTTAGCAGACAAGAGCCATTTAGATGTCTACTCGTCTGGGTACACGATATAGAAGGTGTTACTACAGAAGGCATCAGGAAGCACAGTGGGGAGGGGGGCGTGTGTGGTGGGGGGCGTCG
>QMIH01000233.1:396359-403859 GCA_003987875.1 Clarias batrachus
GACGGGAGACAAACCGAAGGAGACAACGTTACAGTATCAGTTTAGCTCAGTTTAGTTTAGTTTTTTTTTTTTTTTTTATAGGTACAGATACAGAGAAATTTCGAGCCTCCGTGTGATGCGTCACATATTAGAATTTATTTAAAAAATAATAATATAATTATAAATAATGAATGAATTTCCTGTTCTTTTAAGCACAGAAAGCGTTTCGGCTAACGAGTAACGCTCACTTACATTATACATTACATTATTAAACACTCGTATACGCCTAAGCGTTGGCCTGCGTATCACACTGTGTACGGCCGTGTACGTGACAAATACAACAAAATGTGGTGTCCAAAAGTATTGGAACAAAGACGATTACAATCGGGTAGCTCTTTATTAATCCAGAGGGAAGTTTACAGACAGTAAACAGTGGTCGAAGCTAAAACATACACAAGTACTGAGGAGAGAAGACGCTCAGGAGGGAAGGAGACAAAAAAAATGAAATGAACCCAATACAAAGACGTATCGTATGCATGTACGTGTGCAGAAGTGAACCCGTATGAATAAGTGTATAAGGAGGTAGAATGTCTTGAGAAGACACTTTTTGTAAATATTGTGTGTGAGATTGTCCAGCAGTCGAGAGGATGGACATGTACAGTGTCGGTTCACTCCTCGTCAGGACCGAGACGGTGGACGGTGGACTCATCAAAGAGACGAATGTCTGCAGGTATAAACCCACTCCAGTGACACTCCAGTAACACTCCTGTAACACTCCTGTAACGCTCCTTACAGCAGAAAATATTGAAAACCTTTGGCTGTATAATTTATTACATATCTATGTACAAGTAATACAATAGAATTGAAATGGAAATGATGATAAGTTAGTGATCTCTCTCTCTCTCTCTCTCTCTCTCTGTGAATGAACAAACTTTCAGTGCCTTGGTATCAACATTAATAGATTAATAACAGGATTATTGTGACTTCTGTATCTCCGTGTTAGACGTCTGCTCAAACACTTCATACCTGTTTTCTTTTGATTCTGTGAAGCCGCTTTGCGATAATAATTGTTGTTAAAAACGCTAAACAAAAAAAAAAAAAAATGAAATCGAATTGAGATGTTCTGGATTTCTGTGAATTAATAAAACTCTCAAGCTTTTTCAAATACGTGTGATTTGTTCATCCGCGGTTCTGCAGGTGTAGATCCTGTAAATGCTAAACTTTACAATTACCTTTTCATTTTCATTTATTCTTTCAAATGTATATTTTAATTTTATATTATACTCTGGACAGATGAGGAACCATTACAGGTTTCAAAATTTTAAGACTTTCCAAGCCTTTTTTTTTTTTTCTTTTTTTTTTTTTAAAGAGTTTTCATTGTCATTTTTATGTTGCAAATCAAGATCAGTGAAGTTACTATGTAAGGTTCCTCACCTGGTTATAGGTGTCCAGAGTAAACATGAAAAAGGGGGAAAAAAAACAAAAAATTTCACAAAACAAATACAAAAACTAACATTTCAACAGAAGTTACTACGTGTGGTCACTTGATTAAGGAATATATGGTATTTTCACTGACTTTGATTGCCAACATAAAAATGACAATAACGAGGATTTTTTTTTAAATCAGGAAAGTTTTTTTTTTTTTTTTTAAAGTTTTGGAAAATGTCTTGAAAATGTGCATCTCTAAGCATTTAAATCAGTTCAAATCAGATTTAGAGAAATTTAGTTTCATTGTTACTGTTGATGAAATCTAGATCCGTCTGTAAGCATTCTCACTAATTCCTTCATGGGTTGTAACACAATACCATTTGAAATATTTTCTTAATAAAATATAATATAATAAATACATGACAAATATAGAAAAAGCAGGAATAGTTTAACAGCACAGTATGCTGCTTGTTTTACAGAAATTACTATCGTACTCACAATTCCGGCGTTATTAAGGGATCTTCAAAGAGATAAAAGTCTTGAGCGATGTTTAAAAGCCCAACTCTTATTTAATTCACCTCTCTTTATACACATCCATTCTGCTCGTCATCATCTCCATAATGTTTTTGTTTTGTTTTGTTGTTTTTCATTTCTGTCATAAATTTTTCCATTTAGTCTGCAACCTGGTGATTTTTTGGCAGAGTTGTCAAGATTCTGCTGTATCTTAAGGAAGGATGACTTTGTTTTCTCTTCGAGACACACCAAGATCCTCCAGGAGATGTTACTGTGGCACAGGGCAGAAGAAGCTCCACTGCGCTGCCCAGTTACGTGGTGCTATAGCAGGTCCTACAGGTAGCTGGACTAGTGATGATAAATTGATGATAAAAAGTCCAGTTCCAGAATTCCTGAACAAAAACTCTGAGAATAAAAATATATATTTATGACATGACAATGTTACAAATTTCACTATAATGAATTAAGTGCAGTAATGTTCTGTATTGAAATTTGCATATTTATGTTAGTAAAGGGTTGACCCAAGATGATGGATAAAGTCAAAGGATAAAATGTCTGACTTTTACATAATTAAAAGTGAAACCAGTCATCGGACAAAATAATTTAGTGAAGTGAAAGTTAATAGAAGATAAGTTGCTATTTTTAGCTTCATGTACTCTAAATGAGCGTGTTAAGTTAATATTATTTTAAACTAACCTGCAAAGAAATACATTCTTTTAACTAATATCTTTAGAAGACGTTTTCAAAGAATGATCATTTAAGTCTGGAATAGTTGCTATTAGCTAAAATGTAATAGAATGTAGAGTATTTGGTTGTCATGGCGATGTTCAGTCGTCACTGGGGGGCGTTTCCTGCTGGGAAGAGTGTCGACTGTGTGGATACAGGATGCGTGACTTTGTTCTAGCATATTTCTTCTAATAAGCCCAAATTTACGAACGCCACCGTGACCCGTGATTTATGAAAGATTCTGCAGCGTAAACCTTTAATAAATAGGTGATGCGTGCTTAATTTAAACATTTAAATGTTAATTATTCACCAACACCACTTGCACATTACAGGAACTCGGCACCTGTCCAGACAGTCCGATCACGACTTTGTACCTTGATGCCATGGGAACCCATCACATTTTACTCTATTCATTACACCCAAAACATTGTAAAGTTCGCGAATACTTTCCAAGTAATCCAGTAACACACTAACTTCCAGTAACACACGTTGTGTTCTGAGCTGAGAGTTTCAGGTATCAGATGAGTAAAAGTGCTGGATAGAGACGGACTGTAAAATATGAAGTCGCACTTGTGTAAGACTCAGACCTGTTTCTATCTTTACAGCTTTTGAGAAACTACACAGTTTCACCGACGTTACAAGGAAGAAGGAGAAGAAGCAAAAGTATAACTTGCTTTAAATCAAATAAAAATGTTCATGGATGTGGTGTGTTTTTCCTAAACTCGTGAAATGCCTCTCGTCCAGTCAGATTTACTCAGTCAGCGCTAACTGTTGTTTAATTAAGTGTAATTTAATGCAGGTTATTTAAATTCATTTAAATATTCCTCTTAAAGCATATTATTCATCAATAATACAAGACTGCTGAGCTGATTAAAGATCTAACCATCCACACGGCAGATTTATTTATAAATCATATGTAAATAAGAAGAAGAAACAGGAGAAAAAATAAAATAAAAATCCAAATAAAACAACAACAACAACAAAAGAATAAAAAGACCGTCCTCTGTGCTTTCAAATAATTAAGAACTAAAACTATAAACAAACAAGCAAACAAATAAATACAGTTTTTAATGAAAAAAAATAAACAGGCGCTCAGCTGTTTGTAGCCATTTACAAACACACACACACACAAACACACACATTTACATGTAATGTAATGTTTATTAATGCATTTACTGTTTTATTTCTGAATGGTTTCCTAATTTACTTTATTTATTTATTTATTGTACTTTTTTAAGATAAGTTTTATATTTGAACAATATTTGTTAAGTTGGTTCGTTTATCTGTGTGATGATCAGAACACCTTCAGGATCGTACAGGACTTTAAACCTTTATATATGTATATAAACATTTAGCAGTTTCCCTGTAACCTGTGAGAAATCTGTAAACGTTACATGAAATTTTAAAAAAAGGCATAAAAATAAAAAGTAGAAACTGTTACGTGACTCTTCTTCCAGCTGCTCTGTATCACACAGAAGAGGAGCGACGCGGATACTGAAGGTGATGTAGAAAGTAAAAGAGTTAGATAAGCTCGGAGATGAAACTAAATCTGCTGGCTTGTTTGGGGCGTCTGTGGATCTCAAACAAACACACACACACACACACACACACACACACACACACACACACACACACACACACAGTCTCAGTGGTACAGCCATTAGAAAATCAAAAAGGTAAAAATAAAAAATAATAATAAATAGATAAAAGAGCCATGTGAATGTGTATAACTCTATAACTGTATAACTCTATAACTGTTGTGTTGTGTACGTGTTATACAGCTGCATTAGATGATTAAGGTGAAGTAACGCAGTAGTGCCAGAGATAGTAGGAGTGAATTCAATTCAATTCAATTTTATCTCTATAGCGCTTTTAACAACAGACATTGTGTCAAAGCAGCTTCACAAAATGAAAAGAACATTTATAGAAGTGTGTATGAGTGAACAATGTGTTTAGGTAATAGTGAGATTGTCCCTGATGAGCGAGCCGAGCGTGATGGTGATGAGATGGCAATAGGAAGAAACCTTGAGAGGAACCAGACTCAACAGGGAACCCATCCTCATCTGGGTGATAACGGATAGCAGGGATTGATCTGCACTCATACTGTGTGTTAGGAGGCTGGGAGTTAGGAGATGAGGATGGGTTCCCTGTTGAGTCTGGTTTCTCTCAAGGTTTCTTCCTGTTACCATCTCAGAGGGAGTTTTTCCCTCAGCACCGTCGCCCTCGACTCGTTCATCAGGGACCATCTGATCATTCTGATTCACACACACACTCACATCTCACACACACTTCAATAACTTTGATTGTGTAAAGCTGCTTTGTGACAATGTCAATTGTTAAAAGCGCTATACAAATAAAACTGAATTGAATTGAAATAGAATTCTAAATGACAAACTGTGTTTACAGAAACAACAACAACAACAAACATAACAATCAAACTCAACCTTTTAGCTAAAATCCTTCTTGCTGATTCAGGAGCTGAAGTGAAAGTGGACGTGTGCAGGTTATAAAACCTTTAGACGCGTCTGATCAGGACCCTCAGTCCAACTACAGCCGAGCCGAAGACATCGCAGGAGAGAAAACAGGTAGGATTCAGTACATGTCCTCTTTCAGTAGCATTTAGAATCCAGTTCAAAAGGACTAAATCACTTTAGCTTTAAAACTAAATGGCCCGAGGCTGTAATTTAATTAAGGAAAACTAATTACAAATAAGATATTAAATGGTCACTTGGATCAACAAATCTTTTACAGCGTAGTATGTGATTAATAAACATTGTGTGTGTGTGTGTGTGTGTGTGTGTGAGAGAGAGAGAGCTTCTAAGTAACAGAATGTTGTAACAGTTACCTCTTGAAGTTGATTTATTATCCAATAGCAGAGCTTCTAATTCAATTCTAGTTATTTTTATTATTATTATTAATGTACAACACACTTTTTATTACTTTCACATCCATGAAATAAGTTCATTCCAAACAAATAAAACAGTTGTATATGACATGATACACAATAAATCACCTAGTGTCCTGGAATCCAGGGTGCCCTCTGGTGGCGTGGTGGTGAAATGTTCCCGAGTGGTCTTGGTGTCGGTTTGGTTGGTTCAGGAATATTTGCTATTATTCTGCTTTGTAGGAACTGTGCAGACGATATGGGAGGAAGCTACAGCAAGCGACAGTGGGTTCTCCTGGTGTCAGGTTCTAAAGGCTGGGAAAACTACAGACATCAGGTGTGAAGATTAAATCATATTAAATACAGCTTGATTTTCCTGTTCGAGGTTGTGTGCTGTGTGCAAGTCTTGACTCCCCTCATCTCTTCATATTCAGAATATTTCATATTCATTTAGTCTTGAGGATCAGTTCTCCAGGCTTCCTCCACGTTTCCTGGACGTTTCTGTCTCTCACGTTCAGTCCGGTTCCTGTACCTGAGCAGTTTCAGAGGAATTTGTTTTTGTTTGTTAAGCCACACGGTGACCAATGAATCATTCAAGAATATAAAAATCCACCAGTGAGAAACAGGTGCAGATGAACCTGTCGCATTAAAACATCTGTACATCATTTAATTACCTTTCATTTAATACGAAGAAATGGGGGTCAAGACTTTTGCACAGCAGCCTACTGTATATTTATGACATCTTTTGGTGTTTAGAGATGAGTTAAACCATTTCCTTTAAAGCCAAATCTAAAGTTACAGTTTCTCTTTCAGGCCAATGTGTGTCACGCCTATCAGGTGGCACAACAGAGCGGCGTTCCAGACGAACAGATGGTGGTGATGATGTACGACGATATCGCCAATAATAACGAGTGAGTGTTAGACACTCTGTATAGAGAGGTTTTTCTTGTTTTATATCTCTGTGGTACAAGTGTGAAAGTTCTTAGTTCGTACTAAACGCGTTCCCCCTGTTCCAGTCCCATTTAGCTCTGCGAGTGTCAGATGTGTTTGGATGCAGTTAAGGCTTAATTACAGACTTTACAGAGTAAAACAAACAAAACCAACAACAGGATCTGGACCAGGAACAAAACTAACAAGATTTGGACTAAAGAACACACACACACACGCAAACACACACACACAGCGCCTGCGCGCACCAACGGAAACACTTATCTGTCGGGATTTATTTGTACTTTTTTTTTAAAGGAAAAGTGCAGATTCATTTGTTTTATTTTCATATTTTATATTGTATGAATTATTTTTATGTATTTATTTTTGGGGGCTGTGGAACGAATAATTTGAGTTTTCATTATTTCTTATGGGAAATGATGATTTGGTTTACGAGTGTTTTGGAACATGAGCCCACTTCCGGAACGAATTATGCTCGTAATCCAAGGTTCCACTGTATATTTTTTTCTCCATGAAATCTAAGATGTATTTAACACTTCACAAAGTCCTCAGTGGTTTCTGGAATCTGATTCATGTTGTTGTTAGTAGGCCGGGGTCAGAGCGCATGTTTCATATCAGTATCACAATTTATTGTGTGCAGAAATCCCATTCCTGGAAACGTTATCCACAGACCTAACGGGCCGAATGTGTATCCTGGGGTCCTAAAGGACTACACTGGAGAGGTGGCAGTTTACTGTAATCCACAAATAAATAAATAAATAAATAAATAAATAAATACGTAAATAAATAGATAGATAGATAAATAAATAAATAAATAAATAGATAGATAGATAAATGATTTGGTTATTTTTGGAATATTTTGGAAGAATCTTTTGACATTATTATCAGGATGTATCAGCTGAAAACTTCCTGGCCGTACTGCGTGGAGATTCACCTGCAGTCAAGAAGACAGGAACAAAAAAAGTCATACAAAGGTATTTACTGTGTCTGTTGTGTCTCTGTCTAACTCAGATGTCCCTTCA
>QMIH01000233.1:404998-418168 GCA_003987875.1 Clarias batrachus
TCTCTCTCTGTCTCTCTCTCTCTCTGTCTCTCTCTGTCTCTCTCTCTCTGTCTCTCTCTGTCTCTCTCTCTCTGTCTCTCTCTGTCTCTCTCTCTCTGTCTCAGGCACGTTCCACTTCGCAAATCTTCTGATCTTCACCTGATCTTCAACCTAAACTTCTTCATGCGCTTCTTCCAACTGCTCCATCATTAAACACACCAACATATTGGACATGAACAGCAGTTCCAAGTCACGTCCCTGTCTACCTGGCACAGATCGACGTATCCACAATATGTTATGCTGAAATTTATGTTTGGTTCTAAATTCACTCAAGCACCAAGAAAACCAATATTCCAGGCCGATATCAATTATGTCACAAGGACAAACTTAAATATAGCATTAGTAATTACTAACATGGTGCTGTCTCTTTCTCCTGTCCTCAGACCTGGGTGTTAAACACCACACAAAGTGACAATCGATTCATGACAATGACTTGCTAATTAGAATTTCTAATGGCTAATTTAGCTTGTTAGCTAACAATCCAAGAAATCCTAGTTAGATATAGAGGGTTGTTTTCTGTCTGGAAGCTCACACGAGCCTTTGCACCAGCCAGGCCAGAGTGGTTTATTCTTTCACTGACTTTATACCACTAACTGAACTCACTCAACCGCTCCAGTTCACAACACAGACCTGGCACGTCCCTTCACATCCCTCATACAGCTGGTGCTAACAGACTGGAGAGTGTCGGCATACCCCACTGTCTAATAACGCTCCAAACCAAACCCCTGCAGACCAGTGAGAGTGAAGCTCCTGTGCTCGCTGTCCCAGGACGGCTTTGTTCTCATTTTGGAGGCTCTGAATATGAACAAGAAAAAATACTGCCATGACATAAGAACTTAAGTTGCTGAAGATAGTTTTCTGTGAATTGTAGGAGTAGGAGGAACGTTTATTGGAAAGAAAAATGAGACACTCTGGTTTCCCTGTTCATGCCATCTAAATAAAATATAAAGCAACCATCCGGAACAGCTTGGGAAAAGTGTAGAGGCTCCTGTATCTTTACTTTAAAAAAAAAATCATTCTAACTATAACACTGAGGTCATAAAATATAATAATGTGTTATGTTTATTGTTATTACAGCTTTATGCACATGATCTCATTAACACAGTGAACGCGATGTCATGCAGTGGGCAGTTCTCAAAGGTATGGATTTTTCTGGGACTTGTAAAAATGTCTCTGTAGGAAAATGAAAACATAATTTCCTATTTACGATAGATATGAGATCACAGATTAGACGCAGGTTATACTAATTGGTTCTATAGCTGATTACCAGGGGCATTTGCAGCGGACTCTATGCCACAGTGCCACTTGTTTCAAATGTAATATATATATATATATCCAGTGGAACCTTGGATTACAGGCATAATTCGTTCTGGAACCGGACTCGTAATCCAAAACACTTGTAAACCAAATCGAATTGTCCCATAAGAAATAATGAAAACTCGAATTATTCGTTCCACAGCCCAAACAATTAAATACATAAAAATAATTAACACAATAAATGTAAAAATACAACAAAAAAAGTAAAAATACAACAAATTAACCTGCACTTTACCTTAAAAAAAAAAAGTTAAAATAAATCCCAAAAGATAAGTGTTTCCGTTTGTGCGCACAGGCGTGTATTTGTGTATGTGTGTGTGTGCTTTTTATTTAGTGATTTTTTTTTCTACATTCTAGAACAATACCAGAGATTTCAAAACTATAAAATAACACATAGGCACATTAGATAATTAACTAACAACTACAACAAAAATAAGAGTCAGATGTTATTTTAAGACATGAAGGTCAGCCTTTTTGGAACAAGAACAGTATTGTGTCGAGTGTGTTTGTAAAACCCATCGCGCTCCATGATGAAACTGTCTCTCATGAAGACCTTCCCAGGAAAGCGAGAGCAAAACTTACTGCTGCAGAGGAGAAGTTCATTTAGAGTCACCAGCCTCAGAAATCACCAATTAACCTCAAGCAGCACCTCAGATTAGAGCCGTTATGAAGCGTTACAGAGCAGAAGGAGCAGATATACATCTCAATATCGACTGTTCAGAGGAGATGATTGTGATAAACACCTTCAGTGTTGTTTTACAGTGTAGAGAGAAATAAAAAGCATATAGAGTATGACCATTCTTCTGACCAAGGGGTGTCCAAACTTTTGACTGGTAGTGCACACAGAACTTTGCTGAAAGACTGATAAGGTTTGATGTTTGCAGATGGTGATTTATCTTGAATCGTGCCATGCTGGATCGATGCTGGACAAGCTCTCAGACAGAAACGGTCAGCACTTTTTTTTTTTTTTTACAGAGTGTTTTCATGATTAAAAACATTATGTTAGTGTGTGTGTGTGTGTGTGTGTGTGTGTGTGTGTGGTGTGTGTAAAACCTTCATCCTCATGTTTCAGTGTACTCCGTCGGCTCATGCGGACCTGATCAGTACGCTTACGCTTGGTTCTGGGACGGGGAAAGAAACACCTTCCTTGCTGACGTCTTCACTAGTTACTGGCTACATCACACTGAGACTGTTAGTGTTCACATTATTAATGTCTTACCACTTTCACTTCTAATCTAACGTATCCGATCAGTTTTTTTTGGAATTAGGCACCGCTTATTGTTTTTTTTCTTCACTGTAAAGCAAAATCTCAGCTTGACTTCATTTGAGGATCAGTTTTCCTACCTGAAGACGAGCGTGAATGAGGCTGTGAGGACGCATGTGGGGAAGACTCAGGTGCCGAGTAACTACGGGTACAAGGCGCGTACAAATCACATCATGACAAAGAAACAGAAATATTCAATTCCTTTACAGTCTGTCTGTAGTTTGTGTGGGTTTTTTCTTTATTAAAAGTTTATGTATTTATTCTTCATGACTCGACATTACTTAGGGAATGCTGAAGTTAATGCTGAGTGAATTTTTTGGAGACTCCCCGTCCTCTGTCAGCGAGACCCACACGCCCCAGCCTCTAAATGTCCGAGTGTCTGATGTAGTACAGAGTACTGAAGTTCCACTGATAATCATAAAGAATAAGATTAAAAATGAAGAGGACGCGAAGAAAAGACAGGAACTGCAAAGACAATATGATGATCTTATAAGTGTGAGTAAACCTCTTCTACTCTACTGCTTTATTTACACTCGTTATTACTGAAAAACATGAAAAAACACTCCCACTCACTGTCTCCTCATCCTGAGTCTTATTCATGAGACGGGCACTGGAGACTCCTTCAATAAATGTATTATTTTCACACACACTTTGGAAAACCATGTTGTTAATTACTACGAACAGGAATATTCTGCATTCTGGCATTTTACCACAAAATCCTACTACTCGTACTAATCATACAAAATTCTTCACTCGTTCTTTTTGACATCTGCTCTGTGTCATGTCCAAACTCCGCCCATTAAATGACAAACTCCACCCCACTATCTAAAAACATATTATTACCGCTTCTTTTGTTAAAACACTCATTATATATAAAATGTTATCATTTTCTGCTGAAAGACATTATTATGCGACCTTCTGTTGGTTTATAGAATTCATTTGTTTATTGTAGAAGAGGAAGACGGTGGATGAAGCGCTGCAGAAGATCGCTGAGCGCACAAACACTGTAGGAGCTCTGACTGAAACACGTGATGTGTCTCGCACGTACGAGCTGAAAGTCGTGGCCGAACATTTCAGGACTAAAGTCTTCGACTGGGAAAAGGAGTCGGTATGTATGTGTGTATATATATATATATAATATGTACAGTGTTTGTTGGTTTGTTAATATAATTCAATCCCCAATAGATTCATCTGCAGGATGTGAATGAAACATGGTGTGTTCTGGAGTCACGAGTCACATCACAGAGCTTTAGAGCCGCAGAAACTCTGAGAAGCAAAACACAAAACATCTTAACCACAGACTTCATAAACTTCCTGGTTTGGATCATTATGTAAAGGACGCACGAGCAGACTGAGGTTTATTAAAGTGAAATATTAGATGAAAGATGAGAATTAAATTGTCAAGAATAAAGGAAAATGAATTGCTTGATGCGTCCACCACACCTCGATACACTTCCTAGCCCGGGCCCGGACCAGGAGACATGGACAAACACACATGACGTGTCTGAAGATCTCTGTAGAGGATATGTAAGCTTTTGGTCAGATGCCCTGTGTCACGTACCTCTAATATATCAAAAGATCATCATACAGAGACCTGCAGACAGACAGACAGACAGACGACAGGAAACACATTAGCATTGTCAGTTAAACAAAAGGGTTCCAGCTGACACGAGCTGTTTCTGTTCGAATGGACATACAGTATGTCTGGACACGGCCTACAGGAAGTGTTAGTATATAAAGAATCAGGAAGCACAATGACGGCGTCCTTACGTGGAGTTTAAACGTCAGAAACACAAGTGCCAAATACAAACATGAACATAAAACGCGACTATAGCTGGCAGCTATGGCTAAGTCTCAGGCTAACGCAAATGCTAAAAACACCAGCAGCGATAACAGAGAACATGACAACATGTAAGATCAGATGTAAACAAAACACAGGCTAACCATGTACAAACAGGCTAATTAAACCTAACTCAGAGAATGTGAATACAGTCATGACTGCGGTGAAGTGCATCATGGGAAGTGAAGTCCCGGACATAAGAGTCAAAACACAATAGCCAGTGGATACGTATAGGAGGTTCATACTGGAAATACAGGCGCCAAAACAAATAGCAAAACAAGCAAAAATAATTCAGCATCAACAAACAGCTTATTACTCCATTAACATTAATTATAATGATTAATTCTGAAGTTTATAGTTTGTTCATACAAAGCCCCCCCCCCTCTCTCTTTCTGTGTGTGTGTGTGTGTGTGTGTGTGTGTGTGTGTGTGTGTGTGCAGTATGTTGTCACTCGTTCACACTTGCAGGTTTTAGTGAATCTGTGTGAGAGTGCTTTGGATCTAGACAGGTACGTGTGTGTTATTAGTTATTCAGTATTGAATTAAGAATTGAACGCGTCCGCTCACTTCTGATTTCTTTTTGATTTCCATCAGCATCACTGAAGCCATTACACACGTGAGCCACCAGATCACTTTCTGAAGAAACTTCACAATACTCATCTTTATTTTTAATGTTATAAGAATGTCTTTTAAGTGATCTGTTTACAAATTAAGAATTAAATCATCATGATGTGTTTGTCATGAAAAAAAAAAGCTTACCTTATTTTCCTTTTTAATGTAAGAAGATAAAAAAATTAGCTTCATCTTATTTGTAAACTTAATTAGTTGTATTTGTTATACTTTAGATTGTGGTGCATATCTGAGATTATTAAAATGTTATGAATTCTAAATGTAACATATGATATAGCATATACAGGTTGGCAATTTTTTTTTATTTGAGGGTTTGTATAAAAAGGGATAAATAAATAAATAAATAAATAAATAAACAACAACAACAACAATAATAATAATAATATAAAATAAAATAATATTTTTTTAAATAATGAAAAAGATCTTAGTCCTCCTCGCTTCTCTCCACTCTTATAGAAGAAAATAAAAAAAATGATCCTATATTCTTGTTTAATATTGTAGCAAAATTAACTAGGCATAAGACCAGCAAAGAACTCTACTCGGTCACTCCAGACCTTTGACATGGTCAACCTTCATGTTTGGATGTTTGAGACTTTACTTGTCGCTTTACTTGTTATGTCTCATATATTTAACTTTGACTTTGATTGCTGTTTGTATTTATGTCCCTAGGCTTCACTTTGACTTTGCGTTACATCTGTTTAGTTCCCTCTTACTTTTTTGCTTCTCATCTGTTAGTTGTTCACCAAGTGTATGCCATAGTTTTCATCTGTGTCCTAGTTTTATGTTCCTATTGTTTGTATTATTGGATGAACTTATTTTCAGGCGTGGCTCAGGAGTGAGGATGCTGGACTTCAACCCCAGTACCACCAAAGCTCCACTGTTGGGCCTGTGAGCAAGGCCCTTAATCTTCACCTGCTATGATGTATAAGGAGATAAAGATAAGTTGCCCTGGATAAGGGCATCAACCCAATGCCATAAATGTAAATGGAAGTAATTATCTTGGCTCTGCCTCATCCCTTGTTAATAACACCACGTGTCTGTGTATGTTACAAAATGATTTATTTCATAATTGTTTATCAGTTTTTGAAATTTTACAAGATATGGCTGAAAATAAAACCTGCCTTACACATGGTTTGAGGGTTTGCAAATGCTCCCAGTTTTATCTGGCATGGTGCACTGATGTGTGCAGCGAAGTGTCCGTGTGAGCGTTTTAAACAAAGTACCAAAGCAAATGACTTGCTGATGCACAGAAAAACGTTTGTTTACAATTTCCATCTTTTTGTTTTGCGTTGTTCTTTTACTTTAATAAGGATTCAGTGGAAAGCCCTGTTGCCCTGGCAAGCGCCAAGCTTTCACTGGACCAGACTAACACCCCTGAGAAACACAATAACAATTACATAAACATGAAAACTCATTGAAAGATCATCTATCATCGTGATCATTACAGTGTCCTGAACTCATCATGCAGCAGAAATCTATTATACTATACTATATATATATACACACTAAATCTATATATATATACTATATACTATACTATACTATACTATACTATACAAGGACACACTCCAGATGTGTTAATCTCTCGACCGTTGCCCGGGACATGACCAGGGGTTTGATGCCCATGTTTGGTTTGTCAGTTTCTTTTTGTAATAAAACCTGCACTTGTGAATCCTGTTACATACTGGAGGTTATGGCACAACATAGTGACATAGGGTTATTAATGTTTTTACAGAAGAGTTTGCTATGTTTGACATGATGTTAGTGGTTCAACAGTTACATTAATGGTGCAAATAAATAAATAAATAAATAAACCAAACAAGGGAAGCAGCAAGAGTGACACACATGAATAAATAAGGCACCCAGCTCAGAGAAGGATATTCGCATGTTTTTTTTTTTTTTAACACACACATACTGTTTATATTTATATGTTAGTCAGCTGCTCTCCGAGAGTTTGTTTCGGTCGGTTTTGGCTATGTAGTCTTGGGTGAGCGTGACACAGGTTACCCGCCGCAGCTCTATGCATATTTGTATCTTGGAAGAATATATAACCTTACAATATATTGCTGAACAAACAGCGGCGAGTAGTAACTAAGAACATTTACTTCTTTACCGTACGTTAGTACATTTTTCACATTTCTGTAAATTACAGATATTCCTACAGCAAATCCACTGTACATGATACTTTAGGACATTTCTGCATGGCATTTTGGTACTTTTTTCCCCGAAGACACATTGTGGCCTAATCCAATCTGAAGCTATCAGGATGCTGTTTTGAATAAGAAATCCTCGGATTTGTATATGAAATGGAGTGTAAAAGACACATGCAGAGGCTGATGATTCACAGCGAGAGCCTCCTCCTGTCTCCCTCATTTCACACTTGGCTATTTCCACCATATAGTAAGTGTTTATTTTTCCATGAACTTGGTCACAAGAATAATTTCCTGATAAAACACTAATTAGATCTGATCTTAATTGATAAGTGAATCTTAATTGATAAGTGAATTTTCAGGCATTTCTAAATAGAAGTGAATGTGACAGAGCAGTGAGAATGTGAACCGTGAGCGGCAGGGGGCGCTGTTTTACTCGAATGTTTTGTCAGACAATTTAGTTTAGTTTGAGTCTTTTGACCAAAAATAATTTGGTGATTTTTAACTTTAGACTAGAATTATGTGCTTAACAATGTACAACACATTTACCGTCTGAATCATGATAGTACGAACGAAAATATATAAAGACAAATTTTAGTAGTATTCAATTACATTAATATCCTAACATGAACAATTTTAAACATGGTGCACACGAGCTTAAAGCTAGGTTACTTTACGCATTCCACAAGTAGCTTTGATGTGTGTTTGGGGTCACTGTCCGGTTCGAACACTCAATTTTGTCCAATTTTCAATCATCTAGCTGATGATTTGAGGTTTGGCTGAAAAATTTGGAGGTAGAGGTAGTCCAGCCATCAAAACAGACAGAAAGTGTGATGCTCAGACAGCCTGTATATTCTGCTTGACAGCTGCTGCAGTGTTCTAGCAACGTCCACTTTCGTGGTAGGCCTGTGCCTTGGCGGTTTCTGGATTGTTCCTGACCATCCAAACTAATCTCATTTCAGCTCCAGGTAAAAGTTTGGCTCTTCTTCCAGACCTTGGCAAAGTGGCTGCACCTACCAGTAACGTCTTATTACATACAATAGTTTAATAGTTCAAATCTGCAGTAGTTTAGAAATGGCTCTGAGAACATTCCTGACTTGTGTAAATCTACCATTTGCTTTCTTCACTGAGCTTCTTGGACTTTCCCATTGTACAGAATGTTGGTCAGTCAAATGCTGTAAGTCCTGTGAAACAAACCCTTCTTATGTTGGCGTAGAGACGCTGCACCAGATATAGTCAATCTGGATCATTAACAGGAAATAGAAGACTTGGGCAAAAAACAGTTTGTATAAAAGATTGTACACCATCTATCATTCTGTCCCGGTAAAATGAGAGTTAAAAGAAGTCTTTAAAAGCCCAGACTGCTACAATACCACAATACTGTACTGACATTTATGTTTATGACGAGCGTATGTGAACTTCTGACCACACCTTTATACTCTGTGGCACTTCTTCATTTATTCATAACTTTATTAAGTTACAGAACTTTATTTCTTATATTTATTCACACATTTTGGGTGCTTCTATTTACATCTTGTGATGCACTCAAGACAAATCTTAATGTGTGTCATTTCACAAATCCATTAAAAGTGTATTTGTCTCTCCTCTCCTAAAAGAATGTTTTTGGCTGCAATGTGACAAAATGTGGAAAAGTTCTAGGGGTATGAATACTTTTGCAAGGCACTGTATGATAACCTCCATTATGGATGTTTCCCACGTTTAGTGGGTTTTCTCCAGGTACTCCGGTTTCCTCCCACAGTCCAAAGACATGCAGATTACCATATGTATTGCCATATAAGGAAGAGCTTAAAATTTACAAAGACAGAAAGAGGGAAGAAAGGGGAAGAGGGAAATATGTGAAAGTTGTCAAAAAGTCAGAAAACCATAAAAGTGATTATTACAGTATCATACAGTATAGTTCTTCATTTGCATTTCCACTTTTTTAAATCCGAAGTATTGAAATAATTCACATTTTCTGACATAGATTTTTCCTGTTTAGTGACCGACGTCCACATCACTTATGAAGAATCTGTACTCACTCGTCTTTCTCACAACCGGTAAAGGAAATGTCTTCTGTCTATTGTCTTCATAATAATACTGACAACATTTAGACATGATTTACAATTCAGACAGGCTATGATTGAACAGTTTAAGATGAATAATGTTGCTCAGGGCCCTAACAGAGGCATCTTACTTTGGGGATCAGTGTTCATTCAGTTACAAGAGCATTACTGAGCTCAGGCACTGAACATCCCAAAGGTGTTGAGTGAGTTTGAGCCCACAGCTCTGTGCAAGAATGATTCCCCTCCAACCGTGGCAAAATGAAAAAAGTACATTATAAATATGTATATAGGACTTAATGAATACAGGTTGTCCCTGACGTACAAACGAGTTCCGCTCCGGGAGCACGTCCATAAGTCCGATTTGTTCTTAAGTCTGACAAAGTGAGTCTTGTACGCCTTAGACATGAGTATAAAATGTCAAGCGTACCAATGCACTTGACACGTCTCCTTTAATCACACTGCCATCATGTGGCCAAAAACCATAAAGGAAAAGAATCTTACATGTGAAATGTAACAGTGTTGTCTCTGAGCCTTTAAATCGCAAGGGGAATCCCAGACATTTCATTTCTCGCGCACCCCACCCCCTCCACACACACACATACAATATACCGGACTTTAGACATTTTATACATTCACTTACACACTGAAAATATTGTATATAATCGTAAATATTGGTATCGGGTGCACTGCAGTGTCTATTATTTTGAACAATACACGTGAGCTACTTCTGCAATAAACCTGAAGTAGAATCACAGTCCGTTTGTGTCTGCAGAAATTCGTACGCCTGGGACTACCTGGTTAAATATAAGACAAGTGAATATAAATATAACATAAGTCTCTTTTACACTGAAAAAAAGGGAGGCATGTGAAAGAAATTACTGTGTTAAATTACTAACACTGAATAAAACCTTTAAAAGTCTTCCCTCCAGGATTCACCCTCCTTGTCCTGTATGTCTCTCCCGGATACTATCTGATCCAGCAGGAGAGGAACTGGATTGATGCTCGGGCTTACTGTCAGGCCACATACACTGACTTGGCTATTGTCGAAAATTATGAAGACATGGTGCGTTTTCAGACTGAGGCTCAGAAACTACAACCGAATTGTTGTGCTTGGATTGGACTGTACAATGACATCAACAGCTGGCGCTGGTCCTTTAGAAATGAGACTCCAGGAAATATGAACAAATGGATGTCAGGAGAGCCGAACAATAAAGGTGGACATCAGGAGTGTGTTACAATGAATCCGAATGGTTGGACTGATAAAGATTGCACAATGATATATCCCTTCGTGTGCTTTGATGGTGAGGAACAACATGTGGTTTGCATTGTTATTTTATCAGTAGAGAATTGTTGTTTGCCCTATTAATAGGTTAAAAGCCTTTTAAAAATATATATATATATAGACTGGAATCTGTCAGAGTTTCTGTATTCAATCCTGTTTTCAGAGGTGAGTTCAGGATGTAGTGAAGATGTGATCATAAAGCTATAAAGACTCTAGTCATTAAGCATCATTCATTTCATCCTTTTAAAATCTACAAAACATTTCTTTTTTACATCAAGGCCATTAAAGGAGACATCTTAATGAGAGACACTTATCCTCGGGCCATTTAAATTATAATGATTTTTAATAAAGAGAGAGTCATTTAAATAAACAAAATATAAAATTAAAAGTTTGTTGGATGATGCTCGTTTAGCATTACGTGGCTATGTTTATATTTCACATTTTGTAGCAAGTTGAACAAATGTGAAATAATAGCATGTGCTGTATACATTTAAATGTTTTATCAATTTAAAAATAATATACATTTTTAAATTTGCATGTGTGTGTGAAGATGGCAAACTCTGAATTTTGCTTTTCATAAACTGTCTCTTTCTTGCTCAACGCGACAGATTTTTTTTTCTCTCCCTTGTTTGGTAGGTTGCTTGTCCTTGAACAATGCAAGTGCTTGCTTCTAAAATTAACAAAAGAAATCCTGAATACTTTTTTTTTCTAAAAAGGTAAAGAGTGCTGATGTCAGAGGCAAAAAAAAATCCCAAATCTGAATAGTGAGCCTTGACAATTTACTTAACTTAATTACTAAAATTATGTCCCATTCAACTTAAATGTAATCTAAATAGGCAAGAAAAAAATAGTAATCTACAGTTAAGAGGCCAGAAGACAAAACAACTGATTTTATGAACTTTGACCAATTGTGTTGCAGTGTTTAAAGTTCTAGCATAATCTACTGACCTGTTTATCTTCCCATATATGAAGGTATACATTTGACTGCCATAAGTGTGGTTATTTTGTGCTTTATTTATTTATTTATTTTTTTCAGACAGTAAAACTGGCACTGAGAGATACATTAAGGTCTCTAATACCATGACATGGTTTGACGCTCAGACTTACTGTAGACAGCATTACACAGACCTGGCCAGCACAACAACCGAGACCGAATACACAATTGTAAATAGGATTTTTTCCACTGAAGCTTGGATTGGACTTTTCCGAGACTCCTGGAAGTGGGTGGATGAAACCAAATTCTCTACCATCAGCTGGATGGCTACAAAGCCTGATAACAAACTGTGGAATGAAAATTGTGGTTATTTAAATAAGACTCAGGCTGAGGACGCTCTCTGCTCTGACCTTAAGCCTTTCCTCTGTTACTTAAGTAAGTCAAAGTTTTAGTGAGTATAATATTTATATGGATTGAAACCTCTGGTCTAAGCTGAATTATTATGTTCATGTCTGTCTCTTTATCTGTTTTCCCATTTGTACATGCAGAAATCACAAAAACCAAGCAAGTTGTGAGAGTGCGGATCCAATCCAATCAGGATATGAATGATACCGCAGTAAAGTCAGCCATCTTGGAGCAGGTGGGTTCACAATTCACAAGACTCCCCTTACACTTCTTCTACTCATTACTGCGTCAAGTACCCGAGTCTTCATCAAGCTCTTACACGATTACATGGGATTAGTGCTGCCTCTATCCTCTATAAAAGTCTTATTCTCTTCCTCAGATCACACAGAAATTAAAGGATCATGAGATGGCAGAGAACAGCACAGTAAGATGGAGGGAGCAACCAGATGGATTAGTGTTTCATAAGGTGAAGAAAAATAATGCTGAGGAAATAAGATCTGAAAAGTGTGACCTCTAGGTCTTTTCATTCTTTTCCTAAAATTCAGAATAATTACAGACTGCGTAAGTGATCGTTGAATATCGTTTGCATTGGCGTATGATGTGTGACATCATGAGCAGGACTTGTGGGTGATGTCAAAATGAACAGACTGCCAGGGTGAATTAAATGACAGGATATGAATGGAGTAGTTTTAGCTTCTGAACATTTAAACAAGCACACACACACACACACACACACACACACACACACACACACACAGAACGCTGTATAAGGTAAATAAAAATCTGTAAGTGAGATGTTTTCCTATGTAATCCTCTGTAAATTAAATATAGAATTAGTACAATGAAATTCAAAATCAGAATGCGTGTAATTCTTTTAAACTGTCAGACTTGTTAGGCATTAGTCTAATCTTATTTATTATTAATTCTGCATGTAATTCACTATGCAACAGAATTCATTTTAAACATCTTTTATGCAACTATATACACTGGGTGAATGAATGTTTTTAAAATAAATAAATCATTGATTGTGCTTTGTGTTGAGTCTTATCTACATGTTTAAATACAGTACAGTAGATATTCCTATAGTTTAGTAGTGTATATATTTATCTGTGGTGCCTTTGTGGCATTGCCTGCATTGGCTCATTTCTGTGGTTCATATGTGTGTGTGTGTGTGTGTGTGTGTGTGTGTGTGTGTGTGTGTGTGTGTGTGTGTGTGTGGAAAATGGAAAATCTCCATTTTTCTGTGT
>QMIH01000233.1:419679-432481 GCA_003987875.1 Clarias batrachus
AAAACAAAATAACAAAACAGAAAACAAAATAACAAAACAGAAAACAAAATAACATTCAAAAACAAAATAACAAAACCCAAAACAAAATAACAAAACAGAAAACAAAATAACAAAACAGAAAACAAAATAACAAACTCAAAACAAAATAACAAAACCCAAAACAATCAATTTAAATGAGAAAACACAATGACAATTCAGTCAAACCGGAAAGTTCGGTATAGTTCTCGATTTAAATTCTTAGCGCTGATTGGAAGAGACGTCCGTCACTCAAAGTATACAAGCAGTACTGTCACGTGAAGTGAAACTTATTTTAAAAGCACATTTAGCACAACTTAGTTGACCAAAGTGATGTAAAATCCTAAAATACTGAAATGAATCCTTAAATGAAAATACACCTAAACGTCCGTGAGGCTGCGGTACTTTCTGTATATTTTGAGTAACAGATGTCTCGTCCAATCAGCGGCAAGAAGCCGCGAGCTGAAAAAAGGTAGGTGTGGCTTGCGAATGACATTCTTACCACTGATTGGACGAGACATCTGCCACTCAAGATTAGTGGTAGGATTTAATTCGCAAACTAACGTAACCATGTTGATTCTTACCGCTGATTGGACGAAACATCTGTCACTCAAAATATACAGGAAGTACTGCAGTCTCACGGACATTTAGTTGTATTTTCTGTTAAGGATTATTTTTTTGGTATTTTAGGATTGTACAGCACCTTGGCCAACTAAGGTGTGTTAAATGTGCTTTAAATATAAATTTGACTTCACTTGACAGTACTTCCTGTATGTTTTGAGTGACTGTATGTTTTGAGTGATCAGCGATAAGAAGTTCATTTGTAAACAACACCTACCTCTTCCATTTTGACTGAATTGTAGTTGTGTTTTCTCATTTGGAATTTTGTTTCTGGATGTGTTGTCTTTTCTGATTTTTTGTATTGTTTTTGGTTTTGTTATTTTGTTTTGATTTTGTTATATTGTTTTGGAATCAGTTATTTTGTTTTCGGTTTTGTTATTTTATTTTATTTGTTTGTTATTTTGTTTTTTTATTTGTTATTTTGATTTTGGTTTTGTTATTTTGTTTTGATTTTGTTATATTGTTTTGGAATCAGTTATTTTGTTTTCGGTTTTGTTATTTTATTTTATTTGTTTGTTATTTTGTTTTTTTATTTGTTATTTTGATTTTGGTTTTGTTATTTTGTTTTGATTTTGTTATATTGTTTTGGAATCAGTTATTTTGTTTTCGGTTTTGTTATTTTATTTTATTTGTTTGTTATTTTGTTTTTTTATTTGTTATTTTGATTTTGGTTTTGTTATTTTGTTTTGCACGTCTCTGCCACCGTACAAAACCTCTGCTTTGATCACTGGCAGCAAATTGGATCGAAGGAAAGTGTCATTTTTGTTGCACACATAACTTTAATGACAATGATTGTTGGAAATTATGGAAACAATTCAACACTTTTAAAACTCCATTGTTTAGAACATTATTACCCTCCTCCTCTATCAGTGTCAGTTTCACTTTGGTAGCTGACAACATCTCCTTCTCCAGTACAGGTAGGTACCGTATAATGTTCATTCATGCATCAACTAACTGCACATAAATTTGTGATTCCATGAGATCATACAGAGAACACCCTCATATACAAACAATTTGCTATGCCTTAAACCAACCACCATAAAGTAATGATAAACTTGGAGAAAATGGTGAGCTGACTCAGCCTCGTGTCATCACTAGAGGTAGCCAGAGAGCTACAGAAACATACTGTATACTGGCTTGTGCCACCAGATGGAGAGAACCGTTTTCATTATAATCAGAGCGATCTGCAGAACGTTTTACTGGTGCTGGTGTCTCAACATGTAGACGAATAGCGTAATGTTCCACTCCTGCAGCCTTTAGTCGAGATGATTTCTAAATGGCTCACAGCTTTTATAAATAGGAAACCCAATCTTTCCATTGCATTATGAGTCACTTTGAAGACCTAGAACAGTCACATTTTTATTCTTGGGCTTATTTCCTTTCTTGTGGTTCATCAGTTAATTTTATCACAAAGTTATTGGCTCGAGTTTTTATGGCAGATGCGCTTCCTGGCGCAATTTCTTCAGGCTTGGGACTGGAACTAGGGATGCAAATATGGACCGGTCCCTGTCGTTGTTCTTCTAGTTGTCCATTCCAGATGTATTGTTGTGGAGCACAAGGTGTACATGCTGTACATGTCTTATTCTCTTTACATTCAGTTCATACTGTTGTGTTTTTTTTCTCAGTGCCAAGAGTCCGACTTTGTAAAAAGTTTGTAAAAGATTTGGAGAGGATCTGATCACCCACACCAAGTTATGGAAAACTAATCAACTCTTTCAGACCAATCAGAATCCTGAATGCATGATCTTTATACAGTATATAAAAATGCATAGCAGCTGTGAGTTGCTAAGACGGTACTAACGAAGGAAGAGCAGTGCTGTAAATTATTATTGGAGAACGATTATGAACTTTACCAAAATAGTATAAAAATAGTACTATTTTACCAAAAAGTATGAGAAATAAAAAATGTTGGACTCATATTTAAATCAGTAACACATTGTGACTTCTGGTATTATGAGATTTCCACATACAGCTACTAGTTAATTATAAATCTTAGTTCCACTTAATCACATGTTATTGGTTTAAAAAAAAGAAAGAAAAAAAAAGCAGGCGTTTGTGGGGGAGAGCTTTTTAGCCAGGTGTCTTTCTGCAATCACTGAAAATTCCAGAAACCTTACACACACACACACACACACACACACATACCTGTTCTATTCATTCTAAATGTTTTAAAATCACTTTCCGGGCCCCTGGGAGGCGAGCGGGCCGGAGCAATCATGCTCTCGCCTTTCCCCCATGAGGCCTGCGTATCTATTTCACCACAAATGGCTCCAAATTGCCACATTGTCATTTTAGATCTCCATTTTTCTGCTGAGAGAGAAATAATTGAGGAAAGAGAGAGAGAGAGAGATTGGCTGGTCGTGTCTGTGGAAATGGGCGGGGCCGGTGCTGGTGGCGGGCGGCGGCACTCAGACTGTACATGTACATGAAAGAACTCATGGCGAACTGTAAATGACGCCTCGCTGAGTGAGCAGCTCACGTCTCCGCGCTCGGCTCCTGCAACAGGATCCGCCGTCAGATTGGCAGATAGAGCCGCCTGTCATCACTCCCCCGCCCAATCATGTCGACCCAAGGCCTCCTGAGCCTGCTTATGGGGCTAAATCCGCTTAGGACCCAAACAACAAGCTGTTTCTCTCTCTCTCTCTCTCTCTCTCTCTCTCTCTCTCTATGTAAGAGCCCTTATTCAAAATATTCTTAGAGGAACCTTTTTATCCAGAGTAGTCTGAAACAAAGTTGCTTTAAGGAGAAGGTTTTGTACACAGAAGTTCAGGTTCATAGATAACAGGAAGTTGCATTGTGTCCATGTGACGTCACTGTGGAACTGGTTTAATCACAGACTGTATAAAAAGAACTGGACAGATCCTCTGTGACGTCACCCACAGGTTTTCTGAAGAGCAGTTTTGAAGCTCAGCTGTAGCTCTGATCATCATCCTGACAGGAGCTGACTCGGCCTAAACCCCGATTTATCCATAAATGGGCAAATGGGTGGAGTGAACAGAGCCTGGTTGTTGGCTGGAAAACATCTACACACCTCAGTTACCACAAGCTAGGTAGCTTAAGTTTACTTAGCTAAAATGCTACGGTGGCTAACAGAACTATAAAGGCTCACGGTATTTCGCATTACATCGAACATCATATCTTTCAAATCTTCAGTAAGTAAAACTACAACAATTCCAGTTAGCTAAAGTGATACACAGCAGGCAGCTAGCAATTTGATGCCTACAATGCAGCTGTCACTATTCTTATTCGCAAATTTAGTTTAATTCACTCCTGTACAGTTATCATGAATGGGAAATCTAGCTATAGAGACCAAAAACATTTTCGTATCAGACTGTAAACATGTTTATTTCTGTTGTAAAGTTGGATATTTAACATGTGGGTCTATGGGAATTGTCTCACTTTTGGAGCCAGCCCCCAGTGGACATTCGAGGAACTGCACATTTTGACACTTCCATGTTGGACTCATTTGCTCCAATTTTGAGCAAAACCAATATATTTTCTTTAAATGCAAGTTCTTTTAAATTTTTTATGCTTGTTTGTTTTTTTAACGTTGTATATATAATTCAATTATTATGTTTAGTTAGTTTTTTGCACCTTTTTCTTTAACTGTTTCTTTTAAACATTTATTTAGGTTTTTTTTTTAATTACTTACACATTTCAGTCAAAAGATTGTATTTCTTTTCATAGAATTTTCTTTGCCCTTGTTAAATTTTAGGTAAATGTACATTTTCTTCCAGGATAGTTTTTAATTTAAATTAAATTTATATTAATATTATAGTACATTATATTTTCCATTTAAGTTAAATTTATATTAAAATGAAAAATGTATGATTTTTAACTAAGAAATCGGATACCGGATGTGCGCCTCAAACTGATCTGAGCTTAAAATGCATTATCAGGATTCAATAAAAAAAAAAAATCTGACTTCCTGATATATTGACCAAACTTTCTTTCGACCTTCGTTTGCAGACTTTCTTTTTCTGTTAAAGTGGCTTAAGGAGTTCATGAACAGAGACCATGTGCAAATCATTGGATTTAACTTTAGCATGACTCAGGTGGCTACAAGCGCCCGTGTGCCTCCTTCATCACCTTACAGGTTTGTATAATCCGTGGAGCCAAAACTCTTTGGGTTTGTGCTCTGATTTACTTTTTGTCGTCGATAGAGCGTCTCCATTTGATCAGGAACTTCAAAAGAGGTGAAATATTTTCCATTCTTGTGAGTATAATAAGGGCAGAGTAACGACAAGACGCACAAAAGACCCACAGTTTCCTCTTGGACCGGAGCGCAGCGTTGATGTGAGCATGAAATGAAGTGCTTAATTCTCCTTCTCAAGTCTCCGGCTGCCATCATCATCATCCTCATCACTGAATGATGAAAACATCAGGATTAGACTCTGCTTCCTGTCACGGCGCTCGAATGCGGCTTACTGATGGACGTCACAAATTTTAGATTGAAAATGAAGACGTTTTTTCAGAAGTCTCTCTAAATGTGTTTTATTAAACCATTAATAATATTGTTTGTGATTTTTTTGGTTTTATTAATGTTGAAATAAAAAAAACCTTTACTATTACCAAGAACACAAAGTTCTATAAATAGATACAGCAATATGCATATTATTATTATATTATTATTATTAGAAATGACTATATTTGTTTTGATCATTAACATTAGCTAACATAGCCAGGCTGCTAATGTAGGCTAGGAAACTAGCTCACTTGTGGATAAGATTTAACCAACACTGACCTTTTTTCACTAATTTATTAAAAAATCCAAATCTTATTAGGTTGTGATTATTAGCTTCCTTTCCCTGAAACTCTACTTTTTACAGATGGTTTTAAAGTTTTTATTTTTTGTTTATAAAGTGTTAAATAATTCAGCTCCCAGACACTTTGTAGTCTACCTCCCCGTTCTTCATCACACTCACTGAGATCCTCACATCAGCTTCTTTTACATGCACCAAACACTAAGTACAGGAACAGGTGTTTACTGTGGCTGCTCCAAAACTGTGCAACAATTTGCCTTGTAATATTATATTATTGTATATTATTGTGATTGCCTTTTTGGGGTTTTTTTTTTTTCTCAGTTGCCTAGCAACAATTTTCGGATAATATGTTATAAATGTATTTATTGATCATGATGCATGTAATAAAGTCCATCATATTTATAATGTATGAATATTAGTGTAAAAACAGTGTGGGATTTTTAGCTAGATTTGTCAAACAGCCATGACATCGATCTTTTCATCCACACCTGAAGAATGTTTTGTCTCTGTTCCTCCACGTATATACTGAAATACTCATTTTTTAAACAGGAAGTTTAAGAGCATGGTTTAGCTAAACCAGGCTGTCCACAGTTACATTACATAAAGTCAAATGAAGTTGTTAGTTGTGTTTTGCGCTGCAGCTACATGGCTAAGAAGTAACCAATATTGATGAGAATCACCAGGATGCCTCTATATGATATTATCACAATACTCAGGTGTGGATTTGATTTGTATTTTGCAATTTTAAAAGTATGTTTCTGTTATAATTTTATAAATATTTCATTTCGATATTATTTATTTATTTGTTTATTTATTTTTCGCAAATAATTCTCCCCTACCACATGGGGCGCTGTGCTGTCTGCCAATCTGTGAGTAGTCTAGCGAGCACCACCTGCATGATCACAGGGGAACAGGAACATTTTTACCACAGCAAATGCAAACATACAGAAATTACAAATGAATGTGTTTAGAGTTGGTGTGGCGATATGTGAATTAACACCCAAAAAACGCTTTATTTTTAAAATTCTAAAAATCTTTAAAAAATCTTGCCTGTCTGTGTAAATTGTCATGTTAAAAAGCTAAAGAAAAATGTCCAGAAATCAGAACAAGGCCTATTTGCATGTCCTTCAGTTCTTCATCAAGTCCTACAGAGGGCATGAGAGGCTCAGTTCAGAAGCTTAACTGAGCCTACACACATATAAACATAGACACACACACACACACACACACCTGAAACCCAAGAGACTGCCGTCTAAAGCGGGCCACTTGCAATCAGAAAGCCCCTCCATTTAATTACAACAGACAGGAAATGGGGTGCTGAGTGGCGCGCGCGGTGATAAGAGCGCGTGCGCCCAGAGGAGATGACAGGCACACTGAAATCCGATCGGCCGCTTAACAAAGAGCCGACTTATCACGAACCTCACCGAAATACCTCCCGCTCCGGCTGGACGTATGACCATCTGATCGTCAGCCCTTATTCATAATTAATATATTTATCAAATTAATTACTGCCAGAACAAAAAAAGCCTCCTCCAACTTTTTTTTCTTTAGCCGCCGCACGGAACACTGGGCAAATTCATGGGCGGTTGGCTCAGTTTTCTGTTATAATAACGGCGCTGTCAGTTTAATGGCGGCCGGGAGAGCTCCAGCCCTCTGCAGCCATGACAGACAAATTGCTCCCCCTGTGCAAAGAAATGATATGAGGAGGGGAATTTCAGAGGGAAGAAAAGAAATATGTCGTTGTTTGGTGACAACCTCAATTGCGCCGTTGTCTCACAGAGAACTCGGTATGAAACATGAAAGAAGATCCTTTTTTAAGGAGATTTTTTTTTTCTCTCAGTGTTTCTGTAAGACTGGTCTGATTTCCACAGTGAAAATAAACTTAGCATAGTTCAGTTGTCGAAAAGTGTTTTATTCATACTGGGGAATTTTTGTAAAGAAGCTAAAAAAAAATTTGACAAATAAACCAAAGGTTTGGGGAGGGATATGAAGCAAAAGTTGGATATTAATGTCGTTAGCTAGGTAGCTACAGTAGATACTACAAACTAGTCACAGCGAGTTAGCAGACTAACAATGTTCATGTCACATTAATATTTTATTACAATATTATTATCATTGATTATTTTAACTATAATTAATCAACAAGGAATATCTGAAAGCAGTGTTCATAGGCCTTCATAACACTTGCGTAAGATATATCTGTACTCTCCACAACACATGACATAAACCTTTATAATGATAAAAAATAATAACCATTTAAAAACCAACCATAATAACCGACTCTTACAGGACTGTACGTGGGTGTGTTCACTGATATACATGAGCGCCTGGCTACATATGCCCTTTATAAGAATTGACAGAACCTACATAAAATAAGCAAATGATGTAGTCTAAAAGGCTTTAGAATTATTAAAGTTTTGATTTAGCAGCAATTTGTTCAATCAATTATGCGTCAACACTACAGTACTTAAAAGGGTGTTCATTGAGCTACAGTATATGACACCTACATAAGCCCTTTATGACAGATGGCATAAACCACCATAAATGATTGTAAAAGATTTTGACCAGTTCTAAAATGAAAGCCAGGATTAGCTCAGCAGCTAGTATAAACTGTCAGAAACACTTATGCAGGTGTAATTATGTCTTATGACAGAATTATGACCCTTATACAGGGTTTACTACAGTACAGACTTTAGAATGCTCATGTAGCTGTGATGAATTCCTATGAAGGCCAAATGGCAAGTAGCCTCATATTATACCCTTATGTAGTGTTTATCTCAGCCTTTATGACCAATGATGCTGGTTAGAATGCGCCTTTATGAGATGCTTATGTAGGGCTTATGAAGGGCTTGTGTCATGTAATATTATGAACACCACCTTTACAAAATGTTCCTACAGCCTGTTGGACAGTTAATAACTGTAAGAATGAGGGTTAATAAAATATTTGTAGTTTTATTGTCATGTAATAGAAAAAGAGTGTCTGTGTTGGTTCAATGCAGCTGTATAACCTTAGTGTGAACAGTCTTTATGTCAGTATATAATGTCATGATATATAATATACGGCAGAGAACAAGCCTCATAATTCATACTGCTGTCATGTAGCCTTATAAATATCTTTTATGCATGTTACAGACTTGTGCCGGTTGTCATGATTATCTTATGTCCGTGTTATGTACTGTAGCCATACAGTATGATCACAACCTTTAGACAGCCTTAGAACAGCCTTTATTACAGTTACCTGTTAGCATAAGAGTTAATAAGTAAGTGTGTACAGTGGGTACATTTACACCAGCTTTCATAGAGTCATGTGACACATACATAAACCCTTTATAACCACGGACATTTTAGAAACATTTTAGCCTCTTTTGACACGGTTTAAATGGTAAAAGTACATAAACTACAAAAATGCACCAGGCACCTGTTAGAATACGACTATGTAGTTATGGAGTGTTTATGATGGTGTCATGTATTGTCATAACTGTACATGTCTTTAAATAAAGTGTTAAAGTTTTCGTACAGGTTAAAATGGCACATTTAGGGCTGAGTGAGTGAGTGAGTGAGTGAGTGAGTGAAAGGTTGCTCTCTGACCGGCGCTGCCCTTTACACTCAGCTCTCTGGTTCCCCGTGTGCTTTAACATGCGTCCCTGAGAGCTACATGCCCTCTAACGAGTGCCTTTTGTGGCCAGGGTGAATGAAACAGAGCCGCTGAATGCCTCACTCTTGTCCTGCCGCTGACGAGGACATGCCTCGAGGCCCAGAGGGAAAAAAAGCAGGATGGAGGGATGGTGTTGGAGTGCTGGTCTGGGGGGTGGGGAGGGAGGGACACGTCTCGCTTCCCTGCTTTTTGACAAGATGTCCATTCATACAGTGCTTTCTTTACTCAACTCTGCTACTCTTGCTTGCTCTTTGTTTCTTGAACCCTCTCTCCATCCTTCTCTCTCTCTCTCTCTCTCTCTCTCTCTCTTTCTTCCTTGGCCAGATTCTTTGGCCTTTAATCTCAGAGAATGTCCGAGGCACCTGAGCTACTTAACCGCCCAGGTCAGACACGCTACATGGGAGTCGGACACGACCGAGAGGAAAGATCCGAACAAAAGAGAGCGAACCTGACCCCAGGCCGAGAACAAGCCGACTTCCTTCGCTCCTCCTCCACAACAATGTCCTACACCAGGACTTTCTCTGCTATCTGTGTGCCAGTGAAGTGGGCTGCAATTTGTTCCTCCTTAACAGCACTCAGGGAACGGCCTCTATTTAGACACCAGACGTTCCCAGGGCTGTCACGGATTTGTAAAACTCGACTCTGAATGCCAAGATTGAATCCCAAACCAAACGAGCCGCTTTTATCCGCCTGGGCAGCGCAGTGTAAGTTATAGTGATCGCTTCCTCTTTAAGGGGGAGGTTGGAATTGAAATGCTACTTCATTACCCCAGTGCACCTGCTAGCATACCCCCTCAATCGCCCCTTCCATCTCTCTCTCTCTCTCTCTCTCTCTCTCTCTCTCCCTCTCTCCCTTTTTCACTGTGTTTTCCCTTCCAGGTCACACAGGGGTCAAAGTTATTCATGATCACTGCGTCTGGTTCCCAGCTGCTCCTATTTGACCCCATGATTAACACTCTTCATTTTCACATTGTGCTTACAAGCAGAGTAGTGCAGTTACCGTCAATATTGAGGATTTACAAAAGACTAAATTAGGCTAAACACACTGTGGAAGAAAGAATGCATTGTGTCATGCAGATATGAATGAGTAATAACTTACTTTGCTATACAATGGGAGTTTGTGACAAAAAGATATGCAGAATTTGGAGGCTGGCTAAATGCCCCTGTGCAAAAATGTCATGTTTAAATAATAATAATAATAATAATAATAAATAAATAAATAAATACATAAATAAATACAAAATAAAAAAATCAAATCAAGGCCAAATTTATATATATATATAAAAATTATGATATCATGTTCTTTCAACAAAATGCAGCATATCAATTAAGTCTGATTAAAAATACTTTTAAATTGATCATTTCTTTCATAATCTTTTTAAATGATGTATTGTTACTTTTTTCTGGTTATATTTTATTTTCTTTCTTTTCTTCCATCTGCCTTATTTGATATATTTTCCTTATTTCTTGCATTTTTAAATTCCACTCTAAATTTTGTATGTTAGTGCATATATTATTATTATTATTATTATTACTATTTTTTTTATTCATGTAAGCACTTGTATCCTTTATTGATGTCTTTTTGATCCATTTCAGTCATTTCATACATTAAATAACTATATTTTAATAACTTGTAATCATAAATGAAATTAATGACATCCAGTTGTAGTGACATGTAACGGAATAAACAATGTGTTGTTTAAAAAGTTCTTAGCGCACATTTGTTTGATTTATTTATTAATATTTGACATATTACACGTTCAATTCACTGTGTTATATATAAATTATAAATAAAGGTCACATGACTTGTTTCCTTGGGTGTAATTTGTCTTCGGTTACTTGAAACTGCAGGCGCTGTGACTGCCCTGAGCAGAATGGATATAATCGAGAGCACGAACAAAAACATATAGATTTGAAAAGAAATTAACGATTAGCTGTTGAAATATCCAGTAAAAATATATGTGTTTTGATGTTATGGTTGTTATTATTGTAATAGATATTATAGATATGTTAAGTAGATTCTATATTCTTATACAAATACTGTTTAAGAACTTTCCTATACTATATAATACATACATTACTACTGTAGTACATATAGTATAGTATGACTAGTATAGTATAATATAGAATAGTAAAAAAATATTTTTGAGTGTATTCTTTTTGATTGCTGCTTTGCGACAATGGTCATTGTTAAAAGCACTAATCAAATATAATTGTATTGAAACTGAAAGTGAGTAGTATACTCAGTATGTACAGTATCACTAGTATATATAGTATAGTATAGTATATACATGTTAGTAGAGTATATAATATGTTAATTTTATACACACAAAAGTGCTAAAACACTTCAAAATTTACAATTGTGTTCTGTGCTTAGAAATTCCTTCATAAAATATTGAACAACTGCAATATTATGAAATATATCCATGTATAGAAAACTGCACTCGTAACTGACTATAATGACAAAAATGTTTCAATTTTTCAAAGATCAATAAAAAAGACTTTTTTATGGTTTTATTGCTAATTGTTCCCACATGAGAGTTCCACATGAACAGTCGTTCATTGTTATGCTTTTGCTCATAGGGTCCTAAACCACAGCTTGTTCACTACATGGTGCACTTTTTGGGGTGCTTTATGGTCTGGTGCACACTCCTACAAATGAGTTCCTGCAATACCCTTACTTCATTAAATCGTTTATTTATTTATTTATTTATTTATTGTAAAATTACAGAGCACCAATCATGCAGTATGGTACTATGTAGTTTGTAGGGAATAGGGAGCAGGGCACATTTAAGACTCCTTCATGTCTATAAGTGTCCTGTCACCTTTGAACCTCATTTTCTCCCAAGAGTCAAATTAGTGACAGGATACATATTATTCACTTCATTATTGTAAAAGTAGTGTGCGTGTGTGTGTGTGTGTGTGTGTGTGTGCGCGTGTGTGGTGCTCAGCTGTTCTTTGAGTGCCTCAGCCAGGCATGAAATAGACGTAGCTGATTGGTGATCATTAAACAGATACCGTGTCAGAAATTAGGTGATAGACGCTGATATATATCACCCAAGAGGCGCTGGAGGGAGCAACGTAAGGAGCGTGACTGAGGCACATTCCGAAGGGTCTTTTATTTTCCCCACGGCTTTGGCCTGGTTTTTGTTTCAGCACCTGTGTGATACGACTCAGTATCAATGCCGTTTTTCTTTAACAGTCCACTTCCTGGGTTATTTTTTCACTCTTTTTCTCATTTTCCTTGGATCTTAGTTACGGGGTTATGCGTTTAAAAAATTATTATAAACAATTACAGTCTTTAATTTTACTGAATATTTGGCAAAATCATGAATTCCTCCCAAATCTACTCAACCAGGACTAGTTCAGGTTAGAATCAATGCTTCTTCAGTGTGTGCACTGGAACAGACGTAGCAGAACCACTGAGTGTGGCACCATCTAAGCTACAAAAGCCACACCTTTCAAAGTGTAAATATTTTAAACTATTTAAGTATTTAAAAATTAAATTAAATTTTATTTATAAAAAATGACGATTTCTGATTTCTACTGCTGGTAAAGTAATTTTTTTTTTTTTCAAATTTCAACCATCAAACAAGTGAATTTAATTATTGTTATTATTATTATTATTATTCAATATATAAAGTATAGGTTCTTTTTCCAATAAAATAAATAATAACAACAATCCTCAATTGTTTTCATTTATTTTATGTTTTCAATTATAAAAATAAGTTCTGATCAGAATTAAGATT
>QMIH01000233.1:432602-435102 GCA_003987875.1 Clarias batrachus
ATATAATATAATAGCAATATTTCCTTTAAATCATTGATTCCAAAATGTGGGGAAAGTGTAAAGAAATAGTAAAAGTAAACTTCTCTTATTCTTTTTCTCATGAGCTAATAGTCTAATTGATCCCGCCCCTTTAGGAAAACAAGCCAATCATCTTGCTGGTTAGAACGTTACCGAGAAATGTCCAACCAATCAGAGGCTTACATGGCCCTCGCGGGTTTATGTCGCTTTGCTTTTTTGTTTCATGAATGAAATGCAAGCTGAAAACAGTAAATACCTGTAAAAAAAAAGAAAAAGAAAAAAAAAAAGTAAATTAGTGTAAATGACTAAACATTGTTTCCTCTGTATTTTTTATTTTATTTTACAGATTGTGACAGAAATAAAAGTTAATGACATCCTGTTGATTTCTGTCAGGTAGATATAAGTTTAGTCATGCATTGCTTTAAAAACCTTGAAACCAAGATGGCCGTCTTGGATCACAGACTATATTAACTATTAAAAAATCATCTGTATCAACATACTGTCTAATCATACACAATCATGTAATATAGTCATTTATTAATGCACATATTTCTCAAAGCATCAGCTATTTGTTTGTACACTGTGTCCTGTAATGATTCTTTCTGAGATCAGGACATTAAACCTGGACGCAGCGTTGTTTCCATAACGCCCGGAATAAGAGATTGTAAGAGATTGATTTGAGATTGTGTTCCCTTCCCGGGTCGCTTTGCTGAAATAGGGAGCTTGTTCGAGTGCTGTTTTCACTAGATGGCCTGTTGGAATTTAACACGACCTCATCATGACAGGCGACATCACAGGGTAGAGCAGAGCACAAAAACAGCACTGATAATAAACTCTGCTCTATGATAAACACACAGCTGTCAGACCAAGGAATGGGCGCTTTAATGTTGAGTATGTTTAGTCATAATGGTGTGTGTGTGTGTGTGTGTGTGTGTGTGTGTACGCACTTTGATTAACCTCTAGATGGCAACAGCAGCTGCAGTTTACATTCTTGCACCAGAAGCATCAGCAACTGTGAAGGTGCCAACAATTCTGCTTGTTAGTTGTCAGGAAAATTAGGTTTCCTTCCAGATACAATTAAACAACAAGTAAACAGAAGATTCTAGACAAAAGAATAATGTAACCACAAGTTCATCACAAAGCCACCTGATTAACCATTTGTACAACCATATTCACTCATAAACATGAAAATAATCTGCTGAAGGTGCAAACTGAACCGGAGAGGACAAATTCAAATAAACAGCATCAAATTGTGTTAGTTCGCAAAGTGAATTAATTTGAAAGCCATAAAATATCACCTTTTTTAAGGGTAATAAAATCTAGGCCAGTTTTCACATGTGCAATAGCGAGTTTCATGCTTTGTAACTGTAACTAGTAACTTATAGCTAAACTAGTTATTTTCTGGCTAAATCAGGATGTGCTCAGGTGTTCACATGTCAGTTCTCTCAGTGTTTGAAAGTGCAAAAAGTATATTAGTATAGTGTGAGATGAAATAGATTTTTATTAGAATCATAGCAAATTATACCTTTTTTTCCAAAAAGTAATTTTGCTTTTATTACCCTGTTGTTTATTATTATTTTTTTAAACTGCATCTGTTAAATCATCTACTGAAGGGGTTTTACTTTCACACACACACACACACACACACACACACACACACACACACACACACACACACAGAATCAAAAGCATGACACTTTGGTCTTAAAAAAAATCAAAGGCATAGCTATGTGTCACTTTTAGTCTGTGAATAAGAGAGTAATTACGCATGCAGTTTTGTATGAAATGCCTTTACCAGCCTGGTTTGAAGATCGGCCCGGCGGCTAGATGTTCATTCCATGGTGTGAAAAACAGAGACGGGAGACAAGACACAAAAGAAATCACACCAATTAGCCTGGCGGATTCTCTTACAATGTGGCTAACCGACACGAGGAATTCCGTAATTGATGCCGGAGCATGTAAACAAGTGCAGGGAGGAATTTGTGCATGCTGGTATTTATTGTGTGTGTGTGTGTGTGTGTGTGTGTGTGTGTGTGTGTGTGTGTGTGTTGTAAATTAGCATTTGAATGGTTTATTTAGAGTGCATTAGCAAAGTACGACATGGAATGAGGACGGCGTGAGGATCGTTTTATATGCTACATAACATTTGTTTAGAATTTCACACTCGTTCTCCATTAGAGTCAGTGAATCCACCTGCAGGCATAATTTTGGGAGAGTGGAGGAAACCGGCGAACCCAGAGGAAGCCTACATCAATACAAGGAGACCATATGCCACTCAAAATTACTAAAATTAGCTAGAAGCAATCGTGTTGATCACATGTTGTTGTATAATCTGCTGTATAATTGGCTGCTGTAACATTACAATTTCTCTTTGGGATTAATTATGTAATCTATATCTGACTATGCAAGGAGTAGAAAATGTCTGAACTAGCATTAATAATGTCAATATGTGCCAAAAAAAAGTCAATATACAGTAAAACAC
>QMIH01000233.1:440102-465546 GCA_003987875.1 Clarias batrachus
AATCAGTTATTCATTTCTGGCAAGAAATTTTAATATTGAGAATTACACTGCTCAGCCATATACTTCAAGTCATACACTTTAATATTACATAGGCCAGGTTTTGCTTTGGCATCGTTTCGATAAGCCGTGCAACGTCACAACATTTATTTCAGTCCACAGTCATATTAATTTCTCTTTAAGATACTAAATTGATGATGGGAGAGTCGGATTGCTGCGTAGCGTCTTCTCCAGTGCATCCCAAACATTTTCAGTGGAGTTAAGGTCTGGACTCTGTGTGAAAATGATGTCTCATGCTCCCTGAACCACTCTTTCACAATTTATACCAGATAACCTCTAGCATCGTCATCTTAACGACCTGAAGCAACCCCAGATCATAACACTGTCTCCAGAGGCTTGTACAGTGGACGCTATGCATGTTGGGTGCATCGCTTCATGCACGTCTAACCCTGAGACTCATCAGACCACATGACCTTTTTTCCAATGCTATACGGTCCATTCTTTATGGTCCCTTGAAGCTTTTTTTTTTTTTCTATTGGCCTCACTGATAAATGATTTTCTACACAGACTACACAGCTGTTTAGTCCCGATCCCTTAGGTTTTCTTCACATTGTGTGGGTGGAAATGCTCTTACATTCCCTATTAAAACATAGCTGTGAGTTCTCCCACCATGCTAATTCAGGATGTTCTTCTGACCACATTTCCTCGTTGAACATGATGGGTTATGGCTATCCATTCAGGTTTTAATGATACTTTTTACAGTTCTTAACCCAATTTAATTAGTTTCAGCAATCTCCTTGGTTGTTTTCTTCGACTGATGCAGGACAATAATTTAACCCTTCTCAAACAGAGTAACATCTCTGTTTGAAAAGGATATGTCTTCTGACCTTAAAACACAAGCGGCATAGATACGTGCCAGCAGCTCAACATACTGTAGGTCAATGACGAAATGACGAATGCTTATAGAGAATCATTTCTGGTGTGTTTCGGATATGTCGAACAAACATTATCACTACATTTACAAAGGGTAAATTTTTTTCACTACTGGAATATGGGAATGAAGTTGCTCAGAAAATGACCATAGAAATAATAATCATAGAAACAACCAAAAACAACCACAGAAACACGTGATTGTGTGTATTTGTGCTATTTCTTTGCCCTTGTAACCCAGTTTCAAATTTTTCGCTCAGTCGTGTTTGGGGAAGTGGTTCAAAATGAACAAAAATTTACAATATTTCATTCTATTGCCTATTTTGTGCTGAAAAAAATATGTCACTCTATACCGCACAATCCTGAGCCCTACATATGTTTACTAAAAAACAGCAAAACAAAAAATTGCTAAAATGCTCTGAGTTTAAAGGGCTACGAAACAAGAACCTACTCACTGCATCAATTAGGGTTAAATAACTTGCAGCTGAAACATATAATTATCCAATGGAAGGATCACAAGTATTTGCTTAGGTAAATCCATATGATTGCTTTTTTTTGTTTGGCATGTATTGCTCTGTGAGAGCAGTGTAATGTTAAATACCTGTGTGTGTATATATAGAGTCTGTATCCATATGATGTTGAATTGTGCTTATCTTGGGCAGTATGTCAAGAATGAAGTTAGAAAATAATCACTTTGAGGAAGCAAAGTTATTATCACTGGATGCTTCATGATTCACACAAACTCAGATGTATTTTTATTGAATGGTTTAATAATGTCCAATAATGTTAAAGTTAGTAATTTAGACCAGTGACCAATTGTTGTCTTCATTTATTTTTGTGCAGATGTATGTAACTCGCCCATTTATCTATCTATTCATTTATTTATATAAATGGGCGAGCTGCATACATGTGCACAAAAACAAATAAAGACAAGAATTGATCACTGGTGTAAATTACTAACTTAAACATTATTGGACACATTACTAACTATCTGCATTTTTTTTCTTTCTGGTCTTGAATTCCATCTGTACTTAACATTCCTCTACTTTAAGACATTCTAGCTGATATTTCACTTAATAATAAGAAGTGTTTAAGAACAACAATTTAAAATTCCAATGAATGCATTTAGATTATGATATTTATGCTAATTTACTGCACATTGCCCCTAATATCATCTCATAACTCTAGTTAAGAGTGTTAAATTTTTCAGTCGATTCATTCCACCACGTGAATCGAAAACACTCCCGTTCACACGGCCTCATCAATTGTTGTGACTGCTCTGTAAATCACAGCGTCTCGTTCGTGATAATGGAGCTAGCATACCACCTCCACCGCAACACTGACATGACCGAAAACAAATGAGTGTCCTTTCTTCACCACGCTAGCATTAACATTTCACATGCCCCGCAGGCAACTAGCACCATATCAATCGTCCGAGGAGCTAATCCTGCATTAGCCAGTGTAATGCATGCATTATTTACCATTCAAGGTCTTTAAGGAAGTGCTAAGGTAAATAGGAGGGACTCTCTCAGCACGTTGGGGCTAATTTGTTATAACGGAGCAGGTGGGATTGATTATGTACCTTAGCTGAGGTGTTTTGTCCACAGGCTACACACTTTTGACACAGGAGCGGGTTTCATATGGCTTTTCTGTTACGTGTTGTCTAGCCAATGATGGATTGGCGTTCATTTCAGCCACCTGCCTTAGGATCATGCATCCTAATAAACCTATTTAGGTTATGCTATCCAAAATCCTTTTTTGATGTTAATGGAGTTTGGCTTGGTTAAACCAGCTCTAGCTTGAGTTAATCAGAGTGAGATTCTCTGATTAACTCAAGTGAGATTCTCTAACAGTGTGTACTAATTTGAAAAATGGGTTTAACTATATTTAACTAAGGCTAAACAACCCACACTAACCTAGGCTAGATAAACAAAAGGAGCCTTAACCTCCATTACACTTATTTACACAGGATATAGCTTTCTCACACTTGTTTACGATGGTTAGTCTAAGCTAGTGTTGTGTAAACCACTGTTGATCAAGTTTATACAACTGATACAACTGTCTAATTCTCTTTACATGAAGTTTAGTTTAGTTGTGAAACTCTATGTTTAGAATGTTTTTCCCAAGCTAGACTAACCTATTATCTTATTCGCTAGGACATAGCACTAAGATAGCACTATTGAATCCTCTGTTTAAGGAGATTCTGCTGGACAGCTATTTAACTCAAAATTTAAGGTGTTTTTGCTAGGTTAGAGCTACCTATTATTTTGTGTTTATTTTTGTTAAACTAGAGATATCTGCGTTTTGCCAGGCCAGATATCTGTAGGGTGGTTGTAGCAGACTGTAAGGTGTTTTCAATATGCAACAGCTACCTAACTGTATTTAGGATCTTTAGACTAAACTTCAGGGCCTGTATTCATAAAGCTTCTTAGAATTCTCTCAGAGAGCTCCTATCCTAGCTTAAAAAGTCCTAGCTGGGAGTCCTAGACTAAAAGTGATTTAAGAAACCTTTTAGAGCAACTCTGAGTAAGGAAAGTAGAAAAACTTTTATCTTAGTGAGGAGGTGTGGTTGACTCCGTTGCTAGGGATGATGCAGCAGTTCAAGGTCTGTGGTTGGTTAATAAAAAATCACCTCTAACCTCTGCAAAGGTTTTCAAATGTGCTCTTTGTGAAATACAGTGGAACCTTGGATTATGAGCATAATTCGTTCCGGAAGTGGGCTCATATTCCAAAACACTCGTAAACCAAATAAAATCTTCCCATAAGAAATAATGAAAACTCAAATAATTCATTCCACAGCCCAGAAAAATTAATACAGAAAAATAATTAATACAATATATAAAGTAAAAATATAACAAATTAACCTGCACTTTACCTTAAAAAAAAAAAGTAAAAATAAATCCCAACAGATGAGTGTTTCCATTTGTGCGCGCAGGCGCCGTGTGTGTGTGTGTGTGTGTGTGTGTGTGTGTGTGTATGGAATTAGCCCCTTCTCTCGTCTCATCTTCCCTCGCCGCATTTTTAGAGGAGCATCTCTAAAAATGCTCCTCCCTCCCCCCACCTCGCTTTTTAAGTTTCACAAGAAACACACACACAACGGAAGCACTGTTTTAACGGAAAAAAAGAAATCCAATGACACTTGCATGAGCGCAGACTAACGGAATCACTGCTGTAAAGTAAAAAAAAAAAAAAGAAGAAGAACCACCACCTTCACTTTACCTTTGAAAAGAATCACGACGTAGAGCAGAGTGTGTGTGTCTGTGTGAAGCCAGGGAGTGGGGGTGTAAAGGCGAGAGAGAGTGTGTGTGTGTCGGTGGGTGTGTGTCGGTGTCAAAAAACCAAGACATGCTCATTTTTCAAGTAAAAAATTATTAAAAATCTTTTCTCGTTTTTGCGGTTCCATTGTACATGATAATAGAACCAACAGTGAATCATAGTTTTTGTATATGAGGAAATTGTATAATCGTGAGTACAGGCTACTTTATGCAAAGTTATCATAAAGATAATTAAACAGCTAAATAGCTAATTTTATTACTTGTAATCCATTTTAGATTGATGGGAGCGAAATGTCTCAGCTTTTACAATGTACGTGATTGCGGGACAGTCTATTTAATTTGCACTTTTGGATGTTATGTAGCCAACAATCCAAGAGAGATGGAAGGAAGTAAAACAACAAGAAAACCAAATTGGACAGAAAAGCAGTGTTTACTTTTAGCTTTACGTTCAATGTTTGGAGAATATTTCCTCCTTCCGCCATTTTGTCCTCTGCTAGATAAACTCTTAAGCATCTTAAAAGTCCTCCTCTCTACTCTTAACAAATTTTACCTTAGGAGCTGTTTTTAGGGCTAAGATGTTTTGTAAATCATTTTTATCTTTACTAAGATTTAATCCTAAATCTAAGGAGAAATTCTAAGAAAAAGAAGATTTTTCTTAGAATTATATCACTAGGAGTAACTTTTAGGCTTAAGAAGCTTTGTGAATATGGGCCCTGATGTCTAACTCTCTACTGTAGTGCTTTTGCTAAAATAGAGTTTGTTAATCATATTTCTACTGTTTAGGCACTATTTATATCTCAGTGATTTAGCTAAGCTGCAGCTAATTAACGCCATGTTTAAGGTGTTTTTGCTGGATTACAGGAATCCCATTATTCCTAAAATGGCACTATCTATTTAAGTTTTTAGGATGATTTATTGCTAGGCTAAAGCTATCAAACCCAATGTTTAAGGTGCTTAAGCTAAACTACAGATGTCTTTGGCCACTTAGGCTAAGGTACAGGTGGCTGTAGCATATTTGCTGTGCTATAGTTTAACCATGTGTACAGGGAATTTCAGCTCTGTTGAAGGTGATTTGCTAGGCTACACCCATTTGTTTAAGGTGTTTTTGCCAGAATACATCTGGCTAGCCCTCTGGTTAATGTGGTTTTGATAAGGCTACAGCTATCTAGCCCTTGCTTAAAAAATAAAAAAAAATAAATCCTAGACTAACCCCACATTTGAGGCATTAAATTTTTTTTTTTTTTTTTTGCTAGACTACACCTGGCCAACCTTCTGTTTAAGGTGGTTTTGATAGTTTAGAGCTATATAACCCAGTGTTTAATGGGTTTTTGTTAAGCTAGATGTAAGGGGTTGTTGCTAGGCTAGAGATATCTAACCCAGTGTTTATTTATATATTTTGGCTAAGCTGGAGTTGACTAAACCCTTTGTTTAACATGTTTCCGCTACACTAGTTCTATCTTTACCACACTAAAGTTCTCTAACCCTGTTTTTAAATTGTTTTATTAGGTTAGAGCTATCTAAGCCTTTTGTTTATGGTGACTTTGCTAGGCTAGAGTGGGCTAAAACCTCTGTTTAAGGTGTCTCCCCCCCCCCCCCCCATTATGCTACAGCTATCTAACCCTTAGTTTAAAAATGGTTTCGCTAGGCTAGAGTTATCTAACCCTGTATTTAAGGGTTTTTATTTAGGTCACAGCAGTTGAACCCTCTGTTTAAGGAGTTATTTCTAGGCTACAGCTGACTGTTCCACTCTGTAAGGTGTTTTGGTATGCTACAGATAGCTGATTAACTGTTTATAATTTTTTTTTAGTTCCAGATATCTGACTTTCTGTTGGTTTTAAAGCGTAACAAAAGGAAAGGGGTAGTTGTGCGCAACCTGGCAACCCTAAGTCAACCGGCACGCTCTACAGGTGTGACGTCACAGGGCTCCACGCGGTCTGTTGTTTACATCTTGTAGAAGCGATGTGTGTGTGTGTGTTGTGAAATCACCTTCAGTGTTGAGTTTCATTAATCACATGGCGCAGAGTCTTTACACACTATAAACTCCTCACAGCGCAGGGAGACTTCACCGACCCGACACCGATTTATCCTCCGGTAAGACGTGTAGAGAGAGAGAGAGAGACAGAGAGAGAGACGTGGCGGAGGTTGTTTTATTCTTTTGTCTGTCTAAAGGTTCATCGCGTGGACGCGCTCTTTGTGCGCGCGCTTCTTCTCTAAAGCGCGTGATGCGTTTGTACAGTCACTGTTGACTCGAATTTAATTTAAAAAAACGGAATTTAACTGAAAACGAGCTTCACTGGTGGTTGAGTTGAAATGATGATTCTGGAAGTTCTGAGTCACTGTGATGTAAATAAACTGCGGCATAGAATCCTGTCCCACATGGCTGACCTTTAATGGTTTGTCTTTCTCATGTTTATTTGCTCATGTATGTTCCAATTATGTCTTAAATACATTTTATGGTTTTTTTTTTATTATTTTACTTATCAAATCATAAGGCTCAATGTTTGATTGCTTTTTAAAGTCAATAATCACACTCACAGTTCTAATCATAATATTCACTGACCAGATTTTTTATTTTATTTGCTTCTGCACTGAATAACCTGTTCAGCTTGCATATACTTACAGTGACATGCTAGTATTATGATATATTTTACATCATTTTGTGTGTGGATTGTGTCAGGTGAGTTACTCGAGTGAGAATGTTTGAACTCGGGAGTCGACTGGCCCACATGTTCCTCTCCTCGGGCCCTGAAGACCCTGACGGCTCTGTAAAGAACACGGGACTGTCAGCTTCACCTGCTGGTCTGGAGCTGGCAGAGAGCAATCAGGAGAAGATTCCTACTATAGAACAATTTCTGCAACATGTACGGTTAGTATATATGTCGAATTCTTTCATCTTTAAGTTGTAAAGAAATGTATGTTTTCGTTATTAGTTATGAAAATTAATAAAGAAACATCTTCAGGTCATGAAAACATGAGCCAGGTCACCTCGACTTATTACAGTGTTGCACCATAGGGTACAAAAATAGCATATTACTCCTGAGACTAAAAGGCAAAGAGGCGTGCTTTATTAGTACTGAGAAGCACACAAACCACACCTCCTTCATAAGGGCTGAGAAACCCAGAGGCCACGCCTCTTTCACTGAGAGTGAGAAGCACACAAGTCACACCTCCTTCATTAGCGCTGAGAAACACAGAGGTCACAACATCCTCATTATGAGGTATTATTTTTCTAATATATGGTTCTGTAAATTTTAGGAAGCTCAGTGGACTGAAGAGAGAAGACGTTTTCTGTAACCTCCGTGTCCCAAATCAGTTTCAGACATCACGACAGGAGATCAACCTCATCATTCTCACAGGTGTGTCTCTGTTGATGGGTTTATAGCTCTTGTTTACTGCACTGTGATCCTGAGAAACTCATTAATTTCTCACACATACTGAGGAGATAATGTGAAAACCAATACACTCGTATATTTATTCTTTTTGTAAACACCTGATGTGCTTGCAGGTGCCGCTGTGTACTGTATAGACATAAAGCCATGGAGGGGAGAGGTTTCTGCTCCCAGTCCCAACATGTGGCGCATTGAGGTGAAAGAGGAGGAGCAGAACTTTACAAACACGTCCATTCAGCAGATCCCAGACCCCCTGCAGTCCATCACGGTAATCTGAGAGCTGAGGCATGCTGGTGTAGAGAAATAATGAACAGCAGGATTTACATTTACAACCTCGATGTTAATGATTTTCCTCCAACAGCACTCCCTGAAGTGTTTTATTCCACTTACACAACAGCAATTTATGCTAAGAATTGTAAGTCTTTGTTAAATATCATTACAATTTGTTTATTAGAGCCGGTCCATACAAATGATTAATTTAGGATTCATTCAGTTGCTCTGTATTTGGGCTCCATCCATCTTCCCAACATTTCTGACCAGCTTCCCCGCTGAAGAAAAGCATCTCCACGACAAGATGCTGTCGCCACCATGTTTCACAGAGGGGACGGGCTGTTCAGGGTGATGTGCACTGTTAGTTGTTCATCACACACAGTGTTTTGCATTTTGGCCAAAAAAGTTCAACTTGGTCTCATCTGACCAGAGCACCTTCCTCTACGTGTTTGCTGTGTGCTCACATGACAAACTGCAAATGGGACTTCTTATGGCTTTCTTTCAACAATGGCTTTCTTCTTGCCAATTTTCTATAAAGGCCAGATTTGTGTAGTGCACGACTAATAGTTGTCCTGTGGATAGATTTTCCCACCTGAGCTGCAGATCCCTGAAGCGCCTCCAGAGTTACCATGGGCCTCTCGGCTGCTTCTCTGATTAATGCTCTCCTTGCCCGGCCTGTCCGTTTAGGTGGACGTCTACACACCCAGCACTGCCCTTAACAGGGGTTAGAGAGGGATTTTGAATTATCAGGTGTGTCTTCTTGCTGAAAGTGCTTCCGTGACAGATAAAAATGGATTCACATTTTTATTTGTCACATACACAACCAAACACAGTATGATAAGCAGTGAAATCCTTACACGAAGGTTTGTGACCTTAAAAATCAGGAGGTATAAATGTTAATAGGAAAGAATAAAAAATGTGAAATGTAAAATCTATTGTCTTTTTGTTACAATAAAATAAAATAGAATAAAATTATGGAGTAGAAATATGTAAAGTATATTAAAAAAGTCAAATACAGTGGAACCTTGGATCACGAGCATAATTAGTTCTGGAAGCAGGCTCGTATTCCAAAAAGACTCGTAAACCTAATAGAATTTTCCCATAAGAAATAATGAAAACTCAAACTGGTGCACAGTGCCAATTACTCATGCGCGCACACAGAAGGGAGAGGGAGATGTTGAGTATACCAGTAAGAGACGAGCACGAAGACGCAGCAGGGGAGACGATTACCCATAATTCTGCAGCGCAAGAGAGAGAAGAATCATTGGCTCAGTTGTGATCACTTGCCGCTCAGTGTCAAAATAAGAGTTGCATGCGTGATATTCGGCATTCGTAAACTAATAATTGCTCGGTTTCCAATTAAAATTTTATTAAAAATCTTTGCTCGGTTTGCGGAACATTCGTAAACCACGTTACTCGCAATCCGAGGTTCCACTTTAAACTATATTAAGTTTGTGGAATGTGCAGGCAGCAGCAGTACGGCGTGGCCGTGGAGTGTGAAATAGAATGATTGTCCATCTTTAAAATGTAGAATGTGGGTTTTGGCAGGCAGCTGCTCTCCTCAGTACTGGTGACTGTACAGACCTACTTTCACCCATGCTGCGACCGGTTGTTAGTGTAATTAACAACTGTAGAAAACCTGGGACTCGATTACTCGGTTGGAGCAAACTATTGTATAATTATGTATACAATAATATGTAACCAGTCTGCATACCTCCAAGTGAACTGGTTTAGTCTCAGTAATGTCCTTTTGTTCGCTAAATTAAAAAATTTCGCCAAATAAGAAAAGGTCAGAGCCATCAGGTGCACAGTTTATAAAGAAGAGGAGGAGAAAGAGGCAAAAGGTAAAGTTATGCAGCTATGGTTTCACTTTGTAAGTATAATATTATGCATATATTGAAACAGACTAGGATAACACTTATGTATGTTAACCCATGCTACTATCTTGTTTCACACATGATAATGTCTGCAGTTGGGAGCAAAACCATTACAATCTTAATAGCACGTTTCATATAAGGGCCTCTCACACACGCACTCCTGCTGGGGTTAGACAAGATCGTGTTTTATATTTCATTCTGTACATGTACATACTGTATACATAGTGATTATTTCACTGGATGCATATTTTGCCATAAGGTCCCATATTTGACTAGTTCTATAACAAGTTAACACAGGTCTCAGAGCTCCCCCAAATGTGTGTGTGTGTGTCTGTGTGTCTGTGTGTCTGTGTGTGTGTGTGTGTGTGTGTGTGTGTGTGTGTTATTGTCCTAGCTGACATACCCCTCAGATAATTTAGTTTTTCATACCTCAGGTTGCCTGTGTTTCACTCCTCTAGTGAAACCGTATTTTTAAATGAGCAAATGAGCTTCTGCTGAGCCACACCCCCTCCAGGATACAACAGAACTGGGCAACAAGCCAGGGGAGGGGCTCTTCTTATACGAGGTCACATTAGGGAGAAATCTGCTTGGCTTCTTTAAACCTTGGCCAACCAATTTTTTTTATCTTTTCACTCACACACACACAGAGACACAGGAGACCCACACACATGAAACATAACTAAAATGTGAATTTTCATAATATGTACCCTTTAATGGAAATGTGAAAATCTAAGTATTGATTTTATGTAATACTTGTGTCTTAGCAATACACCATGAGTACACCAGAAACTTCAATAAATCATCTGATCAATCAAACAATTGAACTGGCAAAAGCCTAAGATATTTTATTTGTTCCAGGGCTTTTTTTGTTCTGTCAAGTTTCTATCCAGCCACAATAATATGCTTTAACAAAAAAGAAAAACAAAAAAGAAAAATTGACACAGTTAATTAAACAGTTAATAAATTGTACAATAAACCAAACCCAGTAAGTCCCCAGCATACGAACGAGTTTCCAACAAACATTGTCTAGGTGCAGTATTTTAACTTTTGTTTACATTGTTAAATTGGCGCTTCTTAGCAGTACCAGCTTCATTGCCGCTGCTTTTATGGTTGCTTCCGGACATCCTGGGTTGCATGCTGCACACAAGCCGCCTGATATAACCTCCGCAAATGAACATGTGGACTTTGCGCACTTTTCACTTTCTGGCTGTATGTATACACTACAGAATACAAAGTGTGCTTGAATAATGATGACACTGTTGCTAGTGAGGTCAGTTGATTTATATGATATTGCTAACTAGCATGTGGCATGTGTAATGTATAATATAGGTAAAGACGATAGAAATGAGACAGAACCATCAAGAATTTTACGCTTAACCTCAGATTTGTTGTTAAATTGCAACTTTGCAAACTGAAAGACATTGTTACAGTATTACACTTAGCGTTGACTGCTGTGTTTGAATAATGAGGATGTTGTTGCTATAGGCAACTGATCTGTATGGATGCTGAGAGCAAGCTAGCTAGTTATTAAGGATATGGTTTTACTAGCTGTCATGTACTTTTTAAGAAAATAAGAAATGTTGGTAAATCAATAAGAGAATACCAAACATGGGCTGTAATTATGGTTAGCATTTGGTTTGCTTCAGTTTGTGTTTAGTCTTCCAATTATGATGTGCATATGATTATTATGTGTGTTTTTCCAGATGAAGGCCAAAGACCTGTGCAGCCACATGCAACGATGCGGTGTGAACATCAAACCCACGTTCTTTCTACCCAGAATCCTCTTCCTCTCACCTCACTGTCACCTTAATAAGGAACTGAGGAAGAGGAAAGAGCTGATCTCTCATTGTGACATGGAGACGTTCCTCAGCTCACTCAGGGAGGGTTACATCGCCTGGGTCACAGACGCCATCACACCCTCGTGGATCACGGGTCAGAGAGTCAGACATCTTGTATAATTTAATCTGCATTATGTCATGTTGCTAGGCAACTGGAAGATAAGGACTCTGCGGGGAAAGTAGCTAATGACTTAAGGCTAATGATTTATCTTTATAAACACAATGTAAAGACAGAGTGACAATACAAACGCCAGCGAACCATTCGGAACATTTTAAGTTTTACTTAAGAAGAGCCTGAAATTAGCGTTAACCACTAACATGTTGCACACATACTGTAACTGTATTACACAAATTTTTTAAAAATACTATTCTGTTGCTAGGCAACATGGAGGAATGGACTGTGTATAAACAGGCTAATTATTAAGGTTATGAATTTTATAGCTAGCATGTAATATTTTTGTATACTGTGTAAAGACAGTGACAGGAAGTGTCGCAGAACTATCCGACGTTAACGTCTTTTAGGTTGTGAATGTGTTGATAAAATGCTGAAAGAGAAATTGTGCCACACTAAGCATTTGCCTCTATTATAGTGCACACAAAACCGCATTACGTTGAAAAAAAAAAAATCAATCATCTATAGAAAAATGTATAGTTATTGTTCCATGGTGCGGTTTTGACCGCAGTGTCACGAGATTTAATAATGAAAGTAAGAGCTCTAAGAGGGCTTCAGAGGGGGTCAGTGAAATACGAGTGTGTGAGAGTGTGCACTGTTGGGAAGACCTTCCCGTTCTGTGATAATGAAGGTTTATTAATTGAGTATTTAAAAGGGAACTGAAAGAAAACTGAATACAAGAAGACAAAGCACAAAGCTCCCTCGTCTCCTCGAGACAGGTCAGGGCTCTGGAAACTGAAATAAACATGTAGTCACGCTTTCATATAATTTATCTCATTTTCTTTCCAGTTTTCTCTTTATTTGTGTCTTTTACTTCGGTTTCGAAGCATGCTTATCGCGTCGAGTAGTCTCCGTTGATTGCCCGCACGCCGGCTAGCAACCGCGCCTCATGGACGTCGTTACAGTTATAGAAATATATAAATTATTTCCTGCTACTTAAAATACAACTTGAAAGAATGGACATAAAGGACGGACATATAAACACGCTAGTTATTTAAGGTTAAAGATCCAGTGATCGTGGAAACGACACAGAAACAGTTGAAACATCAACTTTTACCTCAGATGTGTTGATAAAAGACTGAAACAACACAGGAATTGTTCTTAGCATTAACTGCTAACACAAGTCTTGTTCTCGTAGCTGACCACTGTTGCTAGGCAACAAAGAAGTTGCAGTTGGTTGCAGAAAGTATGCTCAGTAGTTAGTAAGGCTTTGATATTGCTAACTAGGATGTGTAGTGTGTTATTCGGACTGTGTAAAAGTAGGAACGACACAGAACTATCCAGAACATTGACGTTTACCTCAGATGAGTGAGTAATATTTTAAGAAAAGACTATATATGGCTAAAATAGCACTTAGCATTGATTGCTATTGAATTGTAGCTAGGTATTGAGTGTAAGCTAGCCAATTCTTTCTTGCTAGCCACATGCAGATATCATAAACGGCTAAAGATGGTGAAAATGACACTAAACCATCTGGAACATTAACTTTTACCTCAGGTGTGTTTTAATAAACTAGCACTAATAAAGTGCTTGTTGCGCAATGAACATGCAAAGGTATTTTTAATGTAGCATTTGATGTGCTTAAATTATGAGGACTTTTATTAATCAGAATAAAGGATGAAGGATGTTTTTTGTCATTTGTTTAATACCAGGACGCATGCAACACCTTCAGCTTCAATAGAGAAACAATAAATGGGTTTTTCATGGCAAGTTAAATATACTGTAGAGCCTCTTCTAAAGTCAGTTTTTTATTCTTTAGCTCCACGCTGATCCACGTTTATTATTTTTATCGTTATTATTGATATGATTATTATTATTATTATATTATATTATTATTATTATGCTATATGCTGCAACGTCATTGCTCAATTTCAAATTAGATTCTAATTAGCCGTTAGCTACACGCTACAAGCTAATAAATTAAACTACAGTATAACATGGACTGTTATTCTATGATGCGCGAGCAGACTTCCTGATGTTGACTGTTCCTGATGTTTCTCTCATTCTGATTGGACAGGTCATCTGTCATTCAGGCAGTTGGGGACGATGCGAGACGTGCTGGGACAGTTGGGGACGTGGGACGTGGTGCAGCTGAGCAGCGGTGCCGAGCTGAAGGGCGATTTTCAGGGTTGCCAGCACCTCGCTCTCGACAGACAGGAAACAGACCTGCTGGAGTTCAGCGGGGGGCGGAGTCTAAGTACTGAGACGTTGTGGGCTCTGCTGGGGCACACGCCACAGGTTAGAGTGCATGTACACACACACACATACACACACGCACACACTCATATAGATGTATGCACACACATGTAGATGTCTATAGTATCTATTTAGCCGTCTATCTGTCTACACACACGTGCACATACACATATGCAAATGTCTGTCTGTCTACCTGTCTCTCTCTCTCTCTCTCTGTCTGTCTGTCTATCCATATACACGCACACACTCATACATGTAGATGTCTATTTATTTATTATTTATTATTTATTAATATTAATGAATGATTTTTGTTTTTTACTTTACCAGATTTCTAGTCTGTGTTTTTAGCTCATGTATTAGACTTATTTGTGAATTTAAATTCAAAAATTTATTGATTCATTAATTAACTTATTATCATTAATCTTTTGTAATTATCACAATCTTTTTCTTGTCATTTTCAAACACACATACTGTACACACGCACCCATATCTGCGCGCACGCACACACACACACACGCACACACACACACACGCACACACACACACACACACACACACACACACACACACACGAACATCTAAATGTATAGAGTGACAGGACTACATCTTCAGTGGCCTCACGCAGGTGAAGACCCCTTTCTTTCTCTTCTCTTATACAGAAAAAATAAATATAATAAAACCAACATTTTGGATAAAAGATTGTTTCCTCTTTTCGGGCAGGAGCGAATACGGATACAGTGTCATAATGTTAGTGCTTCCATCATCCTGACATTAACAGAGTGTCTCTCTCGTGCTCTCTCTCTCTCTCACACACGCGCACACACACACACACACACACAAACTCGCAGAGGCAGCGAGTGAGTAAATAACAGAGAGGTGGCGTGCAGCAGAACCACACGGGCCATTCATTACTGTCCTGTTTACAGAAATCAATAACAACACCTCGGGCCTGCTGCTGAAAAACGAGCCTCAACTACACACATTACAGACCTAACACCTGGAGAAAGGTGGGGGGGACAGAGCGGGATAAAGGAGAGAGACAGATAAAGTGAGACAGTGAGAAAAAGAAATGGAGAGACATAAAGGGAGAGAAAGACGGAGACAGACAAAGAGATGGACAGAGCATTTGGCTTGGCAAAAAAGTAAACTGAGAAGGAGAGAGACTGGGAGTGAGGGATTGTGGGAGACCGATAACGACAGAGACTCATATAAAGAGTAAGAGATAAAAGTGAGAAGGAGAGTGTCCACGAGAGTAAGACGATTAAAAGAGAGATGAAGACAGTGGGAGACAGGTAAAGAAAGACCCTGAGTGAGAGAGAGAGACGAGATTGAGAGTGAGAAAAGAAAGATTGTGTGTAAAAGTGAGACACAAATGAAAACTGCTAGAAGATAAAAGGGACCGTAAGAGAGAGACATGGAGTGAGACAGAGATGACTACAGCAAATTGCAATCGTGTTTAAACAGAACTGAATAGAATACATTTGGACTGTTTAGACTGGAGCCTTTGCAAGAACAATTTATAAATCTGTATAAATAAATAAAAATGTCTACAATTAAATAGAATGGAGAGTGTGCACAGTGTTTGGAGTGATTTATAATTAGCATCAATTTCTAATCTTATATTCACCAACAGGTGGCACTGCAGTCAAGTTATAGCATCATTTACATTGTGTGTGTGTGTGTGTGTGTGTGTGTGTGTGTGTGTGTGTGTGTGTGTGTGTGTGTGTGTGTGTAAAAGAGAGAGAATCCTAATATTCTTTTTTTATATCCTCTGGTCATCATTTTAACATTAATTAAGCTTTTACATCATTTAAAATGACCCGAGTTTGTGAAGCACATAGAGACAGAGGTGTTAAAGGCTCTCAAAACACACACACACACACACACAGAGTTATTATATTATCCCCTCTTTTGTAGTGACTGTCAGTAAGTGACACCAGTCAACTTTTTTGGGCGAGGTAGAGGAGTGTTTATGAGGCCGTGAGTGGCGAGTTGCGGGACAAAAGCACACGGCTTGGTTTACAGAACGCCGTATTTGTATCGCAATTTCAGTGTGAAGAGCAACGAGGTGATGAAAGGACGAACTGTTAAAAGCCTCACATTGTGCTCACACCTGCGCAGTCCGGAGCGTTCTAACCGCGGACTGATCGTTATAACGCTCATAAAAACCTGATCGAGCATCAGGTACATCACTAAAGAGAATTTATTTCATTCAGTCTAAATGTATCAGAATGATGCTGAATTAAACCTGATAATCAATTTGTTAAATCAAACGAATCAGTGCAGTGACTGAAGTATAAAACAAATGATATTATTAAAGGTAAAGCAACACAATGAATCAAAATGAGTTCAATCTGACTATTAATATGAATCAAAGGCGTAAATCGAAGTAAATTAATTTAACTTGAAAGTGAATCACTGCACTGATACAAAATACGTCAAAGCATCGAATCCAATTGAATCAGTGGAATGAGTCAAGTCTGTTCACGCACGGAATTAAAGCGAGTCAAAGTAACCAATCAAAATAAGTGAATGATTGTAAAGAATGAATCAGTAAAGAGTCAAAGCAGCGACTTAAGTTAATACGACGATCTAAATGAATCCCACCCTGAAGCCAAATGAGTCAAAAGACCAATTAGAGCAGTGAATCAAAATGAAAGAAAACACTGAATCAAGAAAAAACCTAGGAAGTAACTAGAATGAAATGTATGAATGAATCATGAAGGAAATCAAAACAGTCCATGAGTCAAGAGACTGAATTACAGTGAGTCAAAGCGATGGATTAGAATGAATCAAATCGTGGAATGAACAATAATAACTTCACAAATTCTCGAGACACAGTCCAGTATACGTGTACATAAAAACACCTTCAGCTTGAATAGAGAAACAATAAATGGGTTTTTCATGGCAAGTTAAATATAGAGCCTCTTCTAAAGTTAGTTTTTTATTCTTTACCTCCACGCTGATCCAAGTTTATTATTTTTATCGTTATTATTGATATGATTATTATTATTATTATTATTGAGACAGTGTCTGAAACCAATCCAGATCTCACTGATCCTTGATCCTCACCACGCCCTGCTTGGCCCCACCCACTCACATCTCGATGGCTCTCTGTGCCGTCTGTGAGTGAGTTGGGTTTTACATCAGCATTGTGCTGCGTCTCCGAAATCTTCAGCCGCGTTCCAGACATTTTTAAAAGTCTAAAACGTCACTAGAATTTCTTTTGCGCTTGCAACATAGGAGGGTCGATTTTTATTTATTCGTTTATTTTGAGAATCTTAACATTAGCAGAAGTCTATTTGAAAAACTGAGGTGTTTATTAATGGGTTGCTTTTATAATTGCAGTCGAATATTTCCTTGCAGCTTCGCATTTTAACTCCGGAATTTTTTGATTTGCTATTTTGTTACCCTTCCGTGTTTTACGTGTTTTGTTTATTACTTCATGTGATTATCCTCCGTGAGACCACAACATGGCTGCCGTTCCCCTCCTGAGCAATTTGTGTGCTGTTGACTGTTCAATATTTGTTTCTCCCGCTCGGCTAAGTGCCCCTCTTCTCCAATGCAGGCTTTCTTTTTTTTTTTTCTTTTTTTTTTCCTCCTTTCAGATCGCTCCCATTAACATCGCCATGCCGAACCGGCAATTACTCACTCAGCTCTGCCATTCAGGGCCGCAATCCGCTCGCTGCCTGCAAGATGCTCATTAGCCCAATCCAGTTAATTGTATAAGAAGATAATTGCATGTAAATGCCGGGCCTAAAAGCAGCCTTTCGAGCCTCCTCGCTGCCTCAATAGGCGGCTGCTTCGGGGCTTTCTGGGTAGTTTGCTTAACGGGAAGGCAATTAATTGATTTGGCTAATGAAGTAAAATACTCCAGACGCGCACTGCGCATGCAAAGCGGCGAGGATCAGCAACCGATTGCAGTAAAGCAGTTCAAAATAAATAAATAAATAGACAAATAAATAAATAAATGTCTGGTTAAAGGATTCAATAGAGATGATTGAATGGGGAAAGGGTTTATTTTAAAGTTACTGTACAAGATTTTATCCGAGTAAAGTAAAACCACAGAGAGAGAGAGAGAGAGAGAGAGGGAGGGAGAGGTGAGGGCTCAGGGTGGTGTTTAATTTGCTCTCTGTCAAACAGAACAATACTTACTGCCATGTTGACAGAGTGAACAAGAGTCAAGGCTAAAGACTGCTAGAGGTTAAAGGTCACGATGTCTTGGGAGATTCTCGCCTTACAGGCCGATCTGGAGCTGATTCGAAATGTACTGAAGCTTTTACGCTCCGGTATGAAAGATAGAGAGATAGAGAGAGATATAGATAGAGAGAGAGAGATAACTCATTGCTCATTGTCATGAACGATGCCAAAATATATTAAATTATTTAAAAAATTTTATATGATATTTATCGTAGTTAAATAAAACTACTGTATATAAAACTCATTGTAGATAGATAAGTAAAAGGACAAGTTTACATATAGACTGAGCGATAGATAGACAAAGAGGTTGTAAGATAAATAGATAGATGGAGAGTTGGCTCCAGATCTGTCTAATATTATTATTAATAATAATAATAATAATAATATAAAACATATTGGCACAGACGGGCAAAGCAATAGACAGAACTGGGACAAAACGATGGGCAGACTGGCAAAATGGCAGAAATAATGTTCAGATATCACAAAGTGACAGACAGACAGACAGACAGACAGACGGATGTCAGTGTGTATCGACAGTCTGTGCTCCTCATGTCCTCCTGTAACCTCCGTATGATCTGGACTTGTAATAAAGACAGACATACTGTGATAACGGTGTGTGTGTGTGTGTATGCGTGCTCGTTTCGTGATGTCATCAAGCGGTGCCTCTTCTCACCAGCTCACACGTGTTCACATGTCTGATCGAAGTTTAACATGAAACGGAGCAGACGTTACTCCACCGAGACCTTCATCCTGTCCATCCCCTCAAACATCCTCCATCACAAACCCATCTGTATGACATCTGCTCGTGAACACCCCCCCCAGGCCTGCTGCCCCACAGCCACCCCAGGCCCCCTCCAGGCCCTCCCTGGGGTCCTCTCTGCTCTCCGGGGGGAGATGCTGTGTTAAAATATCATCTGCTATTTTAAAGAAATATTTGTAAATTGAGGCAGTGATGAGGATCAGCGTTACACAGCAACATGGCTCACACACCATCAACACAAGCACCCCCCTCCCAACCCCCCCCCTGTCTGTCTGACTGACTGTCTGTCTGTCTGATTGTCTTTCTGTCTATATGACTGTGTATCTGTCTGACTGACTGTATACCAGTGATGGCAGTGTTTAATCTGTGTTGTATGAGCAGGTAAATGGTGTGTGTGTGTGTGTGTGTGTGTGTGTGTGTGTGTGTGTGTGTGTGTGTGTGTGTGATGGTGTTTCTCACAGTAGAACATATAGTGTATGCTAATGCATCCGTCCCCTGTGGATGTGTAAATAAATCTTGTGTGTGTGTGTGTGTGTGTGTGTGTGTGTGTGTGTGTGTGTATGTGTGTGTGTAATAAATTGATGGTTTTATTAGAGGCTCTTTTTGTTACCCGAGCTCGGAAAGGGAAAAAGGATCCACTACAGGGAAAGGGAACACTGCGGAATATCGATCCCGCCTCGCTCCGCTGCTCGCCAGAGACGATCCATAATGCATTAAGCACTTGAGCTTCAGAGACGACGAGCTGCGCAGCGCCATCCAACAGACGCAGCGTCTCGTTCCTGTGTCCTCTCAAACACACACACACACACACACACACGGCTTGAATCTGTGCTCCGAGGGACGAGCTCTTTTATCTTGATGCTTAAGTGCAGTTTCCACTTTTTCTCCTTTGCCACGAATCGCTGCGAAAATCACAAGTCGTGACGAGTCTTGGGTAGTCGCACGGAGAGATCGAGCCTTGCTGGGTGTCACTGGGCCTCATAGTGAAATGTAACTAGCTGTCGTGGGCTAAGAATTTTTTTCAACAAAATTGTGGCAAAGCTATGAGCATTTATGACTGGCCGGTCCACCGTATGTTTCCGTACGTCTGTTTGTGGTGGATTCTGGCCTTCGGATGTTGATTGTGGCCCCTGGGTTTGGCTACAGAGACCCACGGAGCCCTACAGCGGCGCTATGCAATATGACGATTATCGTCATATTGCTACCAAGTGTTTTGTAGCTACAACATCGCTAATGATGTCAGAGTGCCGGAACCATGAAAAAAAGTTGAACGTTCTTTTTCCAGTATTAAATATATACCTTGTTTACCTTGTTACCTTGTAAATACTTCGATTACACACCCGATCTAGAACTTTCTGCAGAGCAAAAGTGCAACTCCTGCTCCTGAAACACTCCCCCTAGTGGTCACTGATATTTCTGTTCTGATTTGGTCTCAGTTTCCATCACAGATAAAACATCATCACCTCAGGCGAGAAGTCGCTTGCTGTCACTGTGAGTCATGTTTATTAGAAACACAATAGGGGTGTTCAAGTCAAACCGGGACTTTCTGGTGCATGAAGGTGTTTAAAAAAAAACAAACTTATGACATTTACAGAAGACTTCAAGCACAGGACGGCGATGAGACTCTTAACCGCAGGGAAACATTTGAACGGTGTGAACATTTTAAAGAAGTTCGTGAGAGAATTTCTACCTTGATGGTGTTCAAGCTCTAGTGACACACTGGGATAAGTGCATTAGTGTGGCAGGGGATTAGATAGAGACATAAAGGGAGAATAATTATTATTCTGTGCAGTCATACAGACTTATTTCATCTTGTGATAGAGATCGCTAACCGAGCTACGCCCCTTTTAGCGTCACATACACCTTAAAGAGTTTTATTTATCGTCGTTCGTTCTGCAGATAGCCTTGCTAACGCTGATGAAAATATTGTTCATTGTAAAAAAACACACACGCAATTTTTTTTTTATTCTTGGAAAAAACTTGGAACCAACAATATGAGCGTATGATTATAAACAGATGTGTGTGTGTGTGTGTGTGTGTGTGTGTGTGTGTGTGTGTGTGCTGTTAATGCCTGTTTTCTGAAGACTCCATTCATCTTCTGCTGCTGATGGTGAGATACACAGCACCAATATACAATTCATAAAACACACAGTTGAGTCTCAAATCCAGAGCTGCGCGAGTTGCTTCTGTTGCTCTGTGTGTGTGCGTGTGTGTGTGTGTGTGTGTGAGCTACTGCTTTATGTTGTTACTGAGATTGCAGCTTAATTGACAGCTTGCCATGACGGGGAAAGCATGTGATTTCTCAAAGCGCATGTCAACAGGGCGGAAGATGCGAGCGTTTGCCGGAAAGCGGCCTAAACTGGTTTTCTCGCTGCTGCTTAACGAGCCTCTGTTGGCTTTCCAGTATGTGTATATGTGTGTGTGTGTGTGTGTGTGTGTGTGTGTGTGTGTGTGTATATGAGAAACCTAAATGTTGATTGAATGACACAAATGTGGATTCAAGCTGAGCTCAGACATCGGATCTGGGCGGGGCTTTATATGTTAATGAGTATCTTTGATTGACAGTTTTCTGCCAATCAAAGGGTGAAAATTAGTATATAAGGAATATATCACTGACTCATCGTGACACTGAGCCAGTGTAACTAACACCTCTTAATGACTTCACTGACCAAGCACGGCGCAGACGGGAAAGACCGGACGGCGTCCTGACCGAGTCGTCACCGGGACGTCACTGCGTCGCAGTCCTCACAGCGCCCTCTTCAGGCTCGTGTTATGACCACGGTGGGACACATTGTAGAAGACCGCATTAAGTTCGTATCGCGTTCTCCTGGTGCTTGACGTGTTTATTGCACGCGTGCAGCACATCTTTGCCAATACCTCACACCCTCACCTCCCGGTAGGAGCGCGGTGGGATCTGATCAGACCTGGTGAGCGAGTGACAACCTGACAGGGGCGTGGCTAGGGATTATACTGTTATAGAAAGATCATCAATGTCATCATTTGTCCTTTTTATAGTCACATTTACTACACGTGAATCAACGTTTCTGACCAAACACGTGCAGCACTGTGGTGTGAAATTGAGACGCTTCTAAAATGACCTGGTCCACTTGAGAGGTTCCCTCTGTAGGCAGGACGTCTAGGTAAAGTCTACCTTCCTATTAGGGCGAGTTTGTGTCCCGGTTCTTCATGGTTCCTGATCCATGTCCGTCGTTGTGAGAATGAAATAAAACTGGTGTGAGGATTTAATCATGATTTGTTATTAGCCAGTTAAATATCACACACACACAAACACACACACACACACACACGCTATAGCTCGAGTCCACTGCAGTTAAACAGTGCACCAGCACAAAGCTTCTCCTCTGCTCTTTTCTGTGATGCTATTCATTAGCCCTGTTCTCTCCTCCGCCCTTTTGTCGCGCTTTGTTCGGCATGAGCGCGCTCGTCTCTTTCACGCGTCACTCGGTGCTAAGCGATGACGAAAGGAACGCGAGCGCCCGTCAAATTAGCATTCGAGAATCCCTGACCGGTTCAATTACGGAATTTATCCTGAAATGTATCTGTGGCAACAGTCTGACGCTCACCTTCCTGCACACGACACGAGCGCCGCGGACAAACGAACGCCGGCTCGTTAGCGAGGAAAAGAATCTAAAAGCATTGATTGAAGCTTAGAAAAAAAAGTATAAAAATACATGAGCATGATTTATATCACCAGCCTTAATTACATTTCTAAAAGTCCAGTTCATGTTAACAGAGTCAATTAAAGGAGTTACTGTAAATTACTGTTGAACTATTTGTAGATTATATTTACTGTATATGTTTTAATTTTTTACATTCACACCGACTTCTTCCTCAGACCTCTTTTCTGCTGCGCTCTGATTGGTCAGGAGGTGTTGATTCGTTCTGATACGTTATCGTTTCTATAGCAACAAACCATTCACAAAGTGTGTGTGTTAATTGATATCTGGAGAAGAAAAAGTTTGTACAGAAGGAGTCTCCAGTGTCAGCGATCTTCTTTGTAATATTCAGGGGAAAAGTGTAACTTCAAAGCTTTATGACGTTTTCATTTTTTGTTTTAATAAATTTAAGAAATAATAATATGAGGCTGGATTTTTATTGCTGCTATAATGTAGGCGACAACAGGAGCTCGCTTACCTCATGAACGTCCACAACATCAAATGTGAATATAAGAGGAATAAAACATATCAGGGTTTGATCTTATCAGAAAACCATAAAGTTTAAGGTGTGTAAGCACCGTGTACTGTATATGCAGTGTGAATGATCGCTAGGATTCTGATAAATATCCGAATATAATCTGGTGATTAGGCATTAAAGGAATAATAACGGTAGGATTAGTGCACAAAGAGGAATAACAAGTAAATAATAAAACCAAATAATAAAACTAAGAAGAATGTGGAAATGAAAGAAATTCGAAAGATGAAAATCTGAACATAATTTGAAAAGGAAAAGCTTAGGGGAAAAAACTCAAAAGAAAAAATCAAAAGATATCTAATATAATAAATACTACTATTACTACTACTACTACTACTAATAATTTACATATTATATCCTAGACATATTTCTTTACTTTACTGAATAAATAAATTTTTTTTTTTTAAAATTCTAACAAGTAATGTATGAAATTATTATTATTAGTAGTAGTTTTTATCTTTGCAATTGAGGATTGCAAATAAATTTTGTACTATTATTAATTTATCTATTCCTTGTTTATGTTTAAATAAGTGCCAGAATCTAAAATATTTTTAATTAATGATACATTATAATTTTAATGTATAATACATCTAATTTAAAAAGAGTAATGTCAGATTATTTTTTCCCACAAAAATAATTGTCAGAATCCGAAATAGAAAAAATGAATAACATATTTTGTAAAAATATTACTATTATTATTATTATTATTATTATTATTATTATTATTACCACTGTAGCTATTTGCGTTTTTTTTTTATATTTGCAATTGAGAGCTAGTGTAAAATTGCAACAAAAAAACTTCATTTTATAGTATTATTTATACTTTATATTTATTTTATCATTTTTTAAATTAGTATTAGAATATAAAATAGAAAAATCATTATTATTTTTAGTAGTAATAATAGGTATTTTATTAGTAGTATTATTAATCATATATATTTTATAACAACATTAATAATTAGACTACAAAATAGAAAACTGTTTTTGTTAGTTTTTTTCCCCCAAAAGTGACTCATTGGGAAAAGATCCATCAATCAGTCAATAACTACATCATTTCACCTGGATGATGATTACGACTGAGGTTTAGTAGCGTGTAAGTGAAATGTATAAGAGGAGTTGCAGCTCCATCTGCTCATCCGGTATCTCTGCCGCAAACCGAATTAGTGGCATTGATTTTAAAATGAACTACTTACCATGTCCATTATGTGTTTAGTTTGATTTACAGGGTGCGATGAAGGCTTTTAAAAACAACATGGCCACAGGCTGGAGCTGCAGCTCCGGACAGAGAAGCAGACGGCACCCGTTTCTCTCGGGGAGACGTCTCGGCCTCGGCTTTGTTTACGTGTTTATCTCCCTGTTAAGCGTCTCAAGTGCAGCTATTTCCCCTCTCTGCATTTTATTTACATCCCTCACGCTGATTCATCCCGCTATTTCCTTTTTGTCCAGACGGCTATTATTAATCAATCAGGATGCTGCTTCTCCTGCGCTCAGAGTTTTGTTTTGTATCATCATCATCATCATCCTCATCCTCATCGTCAGCTGCGTCAGTCTCTAAGTGCCGCGATTGCTAATTACAGAGACATCTCTGCTTTTGTTGTTAATATCATTTGTTATTAGCGTAGCCGCGCGGCCAGGGGCGGGGGCCTCGTCTCTTAAACGGCCATTTGTTTTGGAGTCTTTCAGCGCAGGATGCTATCAATAGACACTAAAGGAAGATCAATAAGCGTTCATTTATCCAGTCAGGCAAGTCGCCGCAGCACAGCCACTTCATTATACACGCCGAGCAGCATTTGCTTTAATTGGCCCCGAATCAAAGGACTGAAGTGGATGGAGTGGACCGATTTGCATATCTGTCAGCGAGTCGGACCTGCCGATTGGCCCGGTGCGCATAATGACGCAGAAATTTGCAAGTCATACGTCTGGAACCATGAGGGTTGAAACGAATCGAGGGCTTTTGTCAAGTCTCTGTGGTTTCATTCGCAGCGAGCATTAACTCTGCGGTCTCAGTAAATCTGCTTCTCTCATTAACGTACACACAAAACCAGTGTCGGACCAGGAGTGTGACCACGACCAAAGATCGGATCGACGTTCAGTTCGAATCAGTTTCCCTGAAGGACTAATATAGCGTCGACCACTTGTGTCACATTTATTAAACACTGTGTCGCACCGTATCGTGCTGTTGTCGGAAATTAACTAACGCCCGGGTGGTCCGATGAAGCCGAGTCTCCGTTTCCACCTCTGAAGCTCGTCCTGACTAGTTTTCATTTATAAAGAATGATACATTTTATACGTTTAGAGTTACATTTCATGTTTGTTTAACGTCTTGGG
>QMIH01000233.1:471798-498963 GCA_003987875.1 Clarias batrachus
AGGGTGTGAGGTGAGGAAGAACACGTAGGGTGTGAGGTGAGGAAGAACACGTAGGGTGTGAGGTGAGGAAGAACACGTAGGGTGTGAGGTGAGGAAGAACACGTAGGGTGTGAGGTGAGGAAGAACACGTAGGGTGTGAGGTGAGGAAGAACACGTAGGGTGTGAGGTGAGGAAGAACACGTAGGGTGTGAGGTGAGGAAGAACACGTAGGGTGTGAGGTGAGGAAGAACACGTAGGGTGTGAGGTGAGGAAGAACACGTAGGGTGTGAGGTGAGGAAGAACACGTAGGGTGTGAGGTGAGGAAGAACACGTAGGGTGTGAGGTGAGGAAGAACACGTAGGGTGTGAGGTGAGGAAGAACACGTAGGGTGTGAGGTGAGGAAGAACACGTAGGGTGTGAGGTGAGGAAGAACATGTAGAGCGTGAGGTAGGGGCGAATGCGTAGAGCGTGAGGTGAGGGAGAAGGCATAGTGCGTGAGAAAGTGGAAACATGTTGAACATGAGGCAAAGTGGAACGCAAAATGTTCTTATTGACAAGTTGCAATAACAGACACATTTAGCTGGCTAACTGTATTCAACTTTTGAATGAGTTCATGGAGTCTCCTCGAGCAGAATCTTGACTTTCACTTGAGTTTCGGCGGGCCTATAGCCAGCTCGCCCTCGGCCTCGATCTGCCGCAACTGCTGCTTACCTACAAGTTTACCACTGCTCATCACCGAGGCTCTGCCACTAGACCTGACGACTCCAGGCGCACAAACTTGCAGTCAACCATCTTCTCAACCATCCCTACGTGTTCTCCTTCACCTCACACCCTACAGCAGCAAGCCACCACCACCAACTTCAACAGCGTGAGGTGACACTGATGTGCCCTTTCCCAAACCCAATCATGAGGCACAAAGTCTGCTGCCCAAACTTTCGCTATATGATAACATTGAGGCTTTCCAGCTAATGTTCGAGCACATGGCAGAACTCAAAATTGTGGCCGTTGCTTGTGCCCTTGCTCTCCGGTGAGACCTAGAGATCCTACTTTTCAACGTCCTCTGAGGAAATGAGCGAGTGCATACTGTAGCTCTCCACCGGTTTCTGCAGCAGAACAGTGGAAACCTGTGAGCATGCAGGCCCTGACTGATAGGAGATGGTGTTGGTGTTTGATTGTGGACTCTCAACCCTTTCACTCGGCACCAGCGCCTCTTTCTTTTCAGCAGCAGTTAAGGGTTTTACGGATCTAATTATTGAGCACAGATTATGTTTTTACCTCTTTTGAGGTTCATGTTACATTTTATAAAATGTAAGAGTGTGTATAAGTGTGTGTGTGTGTGTGTGTGTGTGTGTGTGTAGGGATTAGGGCTGAAGTGTACACTACACCTCAGGGTGAGTCCTGATTAGTGTTAATTTGAGTTCAGGAGGAAGTGGCCTGAGGTGAGAGGATTATCTGATCTCAGATTTGTGTGTGTGTGTGTGTGTGTGTGTGTGTGTGTGTGTGTGTGTGTGTGTGTGTGTGTGTGTGTGTGTGTGAGAAAGATTCAGTCAAAGCTCACACCTGAGTGCTGAGGACACACACCTGAGAATCTCTTTCTTAATAGGCTGAACATCTGAAAGATCACATGAGCAGCTTTAACTGTCTCTCTGTCTCTATCCCTTGACTGTCTCTGTCTCTGTTTGTCTTTGTGTTCTGCTTGTCTGTTCTCTTTCTGTCTGTCTGACTCTTTATTTCTTCCAGCCTGATTGCTTGTCTGTCTGCCTGTATCTCTTGTCTTTCCCTGTGTCTATCTGCAGTATATCTGTCTGTATCCTTGTCTGTATCTCTGTGTCTGTATTTCTGTCTGTATGTCTAGCGCTTCATTTGTATCTGTGTTCATGTCTCTGTATTCCGTCTTTCTCTCATTCTGACTCTTTATTACTGCTTAACTCTGTATCTCTTTCGGTCTGTTTGGTTCCTTATGTCCTTTTTTGTCTGTCTCATTTTTTCCATTTATCTGTCTGTCTGTCTCTCTGTCTGTCTTTCACTGTTTATGTCTGTGTCTTTGTCTGTCTGTCTGGTAATGTCTCTGCCTTTCTGTCTGCCTGATTCTATCGTTCTGTTTGTCTGTGCCCTTTGTTTTCAGTCTGTCTGCCTGTCTGTCTCTCCTGTCTCTATGTTTTATGATCTGACTATCTGTTTTTAGATTTACAGGAGACGTCTATCTGATTAAAGCTGAGCGTACAGTTTTTCGTTGTGTAATGTTTATTAGATGGAAGGACTTTCCCAAACCACCCTCATCGCTCTGTACATCAAACACAGCAATCACATCAGTGCAGAAACATCAGCACGGCTCCGTCTCAGGCTCAAGACTCAGAATGCACTCCTGATTGGTGCGATGGTGAACACAAGTGTGTCCTGATGTTGGACATTTCGGTGTGATGGTGAATTCGAGCCTGTCCTCTCGGTGATAAACTGCTGGAAAGAAGAGCTGATAAATCTCCCGAGTGTCTTTGAACTCGGATTTGTCGTGTTTTATCATGCTGATGATTTCCCGAGGTTTGAGGTTGATTGTAGACAAATAGCTGTTGTGTCAGTCTCACACCTCCCCCGCACACGGCCAGACGTCTGCCATCTAAAAAGCCAAATTCAAGGTGCTATTGTTTCAGCATGCCAGAATTAATCAAGCTGTGTTTCATTCCAGCGGGTCAGGTGTCAGTGTGAAGTGAGACGCAGAAGAATTCCAGATCGTAACCTCAACCGCGTGTTTGACGCTCTGTGTTCTGTAGTGTGGTGTGGAGTGATTGCAGGCACTGTGGGAGGTGTTTACATGAGTACAGAATCGTGCATGAGTAATAAACACTTCATAACACTCGTGACGTGTTCACTACTTAGTAAAGCTTCAGATTAAAAACCAACAGTGTCTTTCTGTTAGTACTTTAAACTACTTTGATGGAACAGAGCCACAAAGGCCACGCCTCTTTCACTGAAACTGACACAGAGGCCACGCCTCCTTCACTGACACTAAGACACAGAGGCCACTCCTCCCTTCCTGAGACTGACACTCAGAGGCCACGCCTCCTCCACTGAGGCTGATATACCGAGGTCACGCCTTCTTTACTGACACATACTAAGGCCACGCCTCTTTCATTGAGACTAACACATAGAGGCCAGGCCTCCGTCACTGACACTCAGAGGACACGCCTCCTTCATTGAGACTGACACACAGAAGCCACGCCTCTTTCACTGAGGCTAATATACAGAGGTCAGGTCTCCTTTCCTGAAACTGACACACTAAGGCCACGCCTCCTTCATTGAGACTAAGACACAGAGGCCACGCCTCCTTAATCGATATTGACACACAGAGGCCACACCTCCCTTACTGAGACCGACACTCAGAGGCCACACCCTCTTCACTGAGGCTGATATACAGATGCCACGCCTCCTTTAATGACACTGACACACAAAGGCCACGCCCACTTCATTGAGACTGACACACAGAGGCCTCCGTCACTGACACTCAGAGGCCACGCCTCCTCCAATGAGGCTGATATACAGAGGTCACGCCTCCTTTCCTGAAACTGACACACTGAGGCCACGCCTCCTTCATTGAGACTGATGGACACAGAGGCCACACCTCTTTTAATGACACTGACACACAGAGGCCACACCTACTTTACTGAGACTGACACACAGAGGTCACGCCTACTTCACTGAGAATTATATACAGAGGTCACGCCTCCTTTATTGAGACTGACACACTGAGGCCACACCTACTTCACTGAGACTGATATACAGAGGCCACGCCTCCTGTACTAAGACAATAAGCTTTTTTTTATTGGAATATTTTTCAGTAAAAACCTAAACCCCACATAATATTATAAAATAGTATCTCCTGTACCACACACACAAACACTCACGCACACACACACACGCACACACACACACACACACACACACACAAACACTCATGCACACACATACACACACACAAACACTCATGTGCACACGCACACTCACACACACACACACACACACACAAACACTCATGTGCACACACACACTCACGCACACGCATGCTTTTTTGCTGTCTAAATTACATTTTCTGTTACAAAAGAGAGACTAAAACACATTTTTACAGAAATGGAGATGAAATTTTCAATTCCATCTTTCCTCTTTTCGGTAGTTTATCTGCCTTTTGATGTGTCGCTCATAAAAGCCTCGGCGCGTGTCTGCAATAAGCTCCACTCGCTGAACCTCGACCTGCGGCCATTAGCCAAACACCCTCGCCGGCACACACCGCTCTCACACAAACCATAATTGAAAAAATTGTCCATGTTTATAGCAAAAAAACATCATCTTCCCCAGTGTGTGTGTGTGTGTGTGTGTGTGTGTGTGTGTGTATGTGTGAGTGAGTGTGTGTTGTGGAGGTGGACACGGTTGTACACTTTAATCTTGTGTATAAGGCGCGTCAAACAGCAGAAGTGCTGCAGATTTTTCCTTTGAAATGGAACAGAGTTCAATTATCCGGCCACGCAAATCTCATTAAGGTGGCCATTGTCCAGCCGGATAACAGTGCGCGTGTGTGTGTGTGTGTGTGTGTGTGTGCGCGCCATGCTGAGCACACACTTCGTTAAGCTGCATGGTGAGCGAGAGAAATCTGAGTCCAATCTTGGCTTGTTCAAAGATACACTGCTTTTCTCTTTGATGCTGAAGTGTGTGTCCTGCTGAATTGCCGAGTCACACAGCGGGACGCTCGTACACACTCTGACGCAAATCACGTCTTATTTCATTCAATCACAGACCTCAGAGAACGAGTGTGTTAAGCAGCTCACGCGTTATTGTTCCGCTCTCGAGTCTAAAGGTGCTGATTAACGGCACGGCTCGTTTTAATACGTTACCGTTTCTATGGTAACAGCGCGTTGACGAGGACGTACAGGGGGACGCTTTGCCAAAACGTTGGTATGTATGGAAATGTATGCTGAAATGATCATTTATGGAAGGAGTCTCCGCTGTCAGAAATGAAGCTGTAACATGTTCAGGAAGCATAAAAGACATGGGGACATGCTGTTATAGGAAAATAATCAACATCCGAGTGAAAAGAGTTCGTCTCTCTGGTTTGTCATTTTGATGATGATGATGATGATGATGATGATGACAACGGCGTCCAGGTGGCTTCTGACCTAATCGATTCTAAAGTGATCCTCCTGCTCAGCCTGTGAGCAACAGCTTGGCCTGCAGAGGTCAAACATGAAGGTCCAGGATGGAGCGAAAGTCTCAGTCAGGGTCGTGACCTTTATGACCCCCAGATCCTAAAACCTTTTCTTTATCTTCATCTTATTATATGTTTTTCAAGTGAATAAATTGACTCTGTGATATTAAACCATACGACATAATCTTGAAGTTTTTATCTGAAAAAAATAATAAAAATCATAATGTGAATTACAGTCTGAGTGAGAATTTGATCCTGAACCATAATCATATTTCAAATTAGAATCGTAGTTTGAATTAAAGTCTGAATTAGAATTTGGATCTGAATCTAAAACTGACTCCATCACCATTTTAAACTGAATTAGAATTACAGTTTAACTCTCGTTTGGATTCAGAATGTCCTTCTGAGTTCAAGTGTGAATGGTAATCTGAATTAGAATATAAATCCGATTTCAAATCTGAATTAAAAAATCTGAATGTAATTTAGAATTAGAAAATCTGATTCTGAAAGAGGATTTGAATCTGAGTTAGATTTGGAATCTGAATTTGAATTACAATCTGGTTTTAAATCAAAATTAGAATCTGAAACAGGTTGTCTCGTGGCTACTAGGGACTTGATATGACAGCTAGTGTGCTGATGTTAGCATTCCGGTGTTAGCTTTATAATGTTAGTGTGCTGATGTTAGCATTATTATGTTAACATGCTGATTTTTCGCATTTCATTGTTAGAATTCGGACTTTAGCATGCTGATGTTAGCGTGCTGATGTTAGCATGCTGAATGTGAACGTTTCTGCTTGTTGTAGGTGACAGTGAGGATGTACAAGCGAGGAGCTCACGGCTGGTTGGGAAAACCTCTCAGCGGGACGACCACCATCCCATCCAACACAGACATCATGTTCCGCATCAGCGGTGATGACAAAGATGCCAAGATCCCAGCTAACAGCATCCACACTATCCTACTGAGCATCTAGAGGGAAAGAAATAGAGAGATCTCCCAGTGGCATAACGACTTCACATTACTGTAAATGAACTATCGGCTGTATTTGATGTGATTAGTCAAGTCAGGCAGACTGTTATACTGTGCCATCCTCTAGTCGGAGAAAATGTCTTATTTATTAACAAAATAGTGATGATTTTAAAAATTCTTAGCAATTTGTAAAACTTTGTGCCTTCAAAACTGACTTAGCGCTCTCCTGGTTCTTCAGAGCGACGCCAGAGGGCAGCCATTTTGTTTCTATTCAGAATCATTGATTGATTTGTTGCATTGTTAAACTTAATACTCTGCCCCAGTTCTACCTCAGATACACTTCTTTATAATAATATTAATTCTAATGCCTTTTTATTCAAGTTTTGGCACCTTCAAGTTTAGTTATTTTGCACCTCATGCTCAGTAGTTCTCAGAAATAAAACTGGATTTCAGTTTGTTCCTAAAGGACAGGGTGAAAATGATCTAAACATTTTTTTCTGTAATATATGTATGTATCTTCCTGCAGTTTTTACATTTAATTTTAAAGAACATTTACTTGTAAGCCCACACTAATTTATAAAAATTTTTTCTCCAGAAATACATCCCAAATTTTTGTGTGAGATCAGGTACAGATCGTTTAACAGCTACGCGATTTAGGACGGCTGTAATTGCTCACTCAACAAAACAGCGGCCGCTCATCTTGACACGTTTTTCAACACCGAATCCATTTGCGACCTCACGCTTTGTCAAAGCCCTCCGAGAGCAGCGGCTGGAGCACAAGCTACGCAAATCGTGCTAAACTCGACTCGTGACACGACCACACTCCTTCACCCGAGCACAATAGGAATCGATGGCGTTTTATGCAAAATGCCGACGGTTCGGCTAATTATCGCAGCTCATTTTCTCTTGTTTTGGATGACAAGTCTAGTGTCAGCCCATGCTTTGAAGCGGCAAATTAATTAGCGATTGTGTCTCTGAACTCGTTTGAGGAGTGAGCGCTGATGCTAATTTGATGCAGGTGTAGAACTGGGACAGACAGATGCTGAATGAACGCTTGTGTCGAGCTGTACAATGGGCTAGACGTTATTATTTTCTATAAAGTTACATGGGATTTATTGCAGTTCAGACAAGTTTACAATTCTTTTGTCGTTCACATTAATGTCATAATGATATCTTAATTAATTTCATCATGTAGCATTTACGTACATGTTGTTGTTATGTAAAGCTACAGCTGGCTAAAGATAAAGACTTTTTTTCACTTTTTTAGCGTTAATTCTTCACACTGTCTAGCACCTAGGCTACTTTATGCTAATTCACCACTAGATGACTCGGAGAAAGATCTTCAAACTGATTTTAGTACTAATGGCGAACAATGTCACTCTGGTGTCTTATGCTAGTTTAGCATGTAGCACTCCTTACTTTTGACTCATTCGCTAGATTTTGCCCTTCCTTTAACATTATTGCTAACAGCTAGCAGTCTCATTTCATGCCTTTGACATTTTTATTCCATTTACTCCATTAGTGTTTCCAGTCAGTGCTAACAGCTATGTTATGCTAGCTAGCTTATTATTCAGGATTTATGATTACACAGTAATAATTGGCCTCATGTGTCGACTCATTCACACTCAGTGCATTCTCCTTCTTTCTTACCGCCAGCGCTAACAGCTAACAGTCCCATTTAGCCTCTCTGGTATTGGCTCTAATGGAGTTGTTATAGATGTAGCGCGAGTGCCTTAAGCTAACACAGAGATTCGGATCTTCATGAATGGCGGCTCTCGAGGCTTAAACTGCATTATGTTGCACTCAAGTTCCACAAATGGCTGTTTATGAATTTACCCTGGAGGACATTTCGTGTCCATGCAAGCTCTGAGGTTTGACATCGACCGGTCGTCTTATCTGTGTTATCGCATATAGGCATGAGGTGACGGAAACGTAACAGTTTCTCTACTGAGGTATGAGCGAGGGCACCAGTTTACCTTCTTTAATGATTAGTGAGTATACAAGTTACCGCAATAAGAGGTGTGTATTTTACTTAGTAAAAGTATTGATTATGAATGAATTTGAGCAAGTCTTTATGAAATACCTTCAATATAATCTCACCTTATATACTTTATTAAAACAATCAGATTTGAGAACAATGCTGTTAAGAAAACTAGCAAAAGAATTTTTTTTTTTTTTTACTTGTTATGTTCAGGGCTTTCTAATGATTTAGTAGCAGTAGTGTAAACGAGATGGAAAACCTTTCCGAAATTTTGGGAGTTGCCAAAATGAAGTCATGTGACATGGTCAAGGTCGCAACCGTGTTTCTGCATACTTGTATTAGATGATTAGTAGCGAAATATGACAGCTTAAACATTTAATCCTGAAAGGTTTTCACATGAGAATACATAAATAGTACTTCATTTTAAATAGCATTTGAATAGAGAATTTTGTGAAATTTGATTGCCCAGGTTAGTACCACATTGTATGTATTTTACATAACCAGTCAGCAACAGATAGGGCTGCTAGCCCCGCCCACTCAAGTGGTGAGAAATAGTGTGGCAACTCATGTACCGTCACACTGACTCCAAAATCTATTTATTTATCTAGTTATTTATTTATATCGATCTGCATTTCTGAATAGTGCTTTAAACTATTCAAAGCAACAATTTAGAATTGCAACAAAAGCAAAATTTAGTAATGCTTAGAGAATCACAATACAGATTTTTTTATGACTCAGAACCTGGGTGTCGTGATAATATCGTACAGGCTGGTCATGTCAGGCTGGTCCCTGGTTGTTCCCTATGGAATAAAATCGCTGTCAAAAATAATCGTGCGTTAAAAAAAAAAGATTTGTGTGTAATTCTGTGTTTTGTCCGAGTTGGATTCCAAAATCTACGGCCACAACTCTAATAATAAAATATACGACTCTGACCGCTTACAGACACAAAACTCGTTTTTACGTCTCCTCTGTTACACGGACGAATTGCGAAATTACGCCTATGAATGTAGTGTGTTAAAACACTCAAAAAGGCGTTAATATCCGAGGGAAGAGGAATCGATTCGGCCACCGTTTTAAACCGCCGGCGCCAAAATGGCAGATCACAGGCCGAGCGCTCTCTCATCGTCTCAGGTTTTCTTTTTTTCACAAATTCGTACATGTTTAAGAGAAGTAAAATTACAGAGATGTTTTAACTATAGCAGGTAAGATTTTAGGAGTTTAAAACGCATGCGCCGTATCGATTCCTCCTCCTTCGGATATTAATGCCTGTGCATGTGGACTTGATGACGTATTTTTGACAGTGTTTTAACACACTACATGCATGGGTGTAATTTCTCAATTCATCCATGTAACAGAGGAGACGTAAAATGAGTTTTGTGTCTGTAAAGTCGTATATTTCAGAGTTGTACTGTAACAAACACACTAAATATCGTATCTGTAAGCTGTCGTGGCCGTAGATTTTGGAATCCAACTCGGACAAAACACAGAATTACACGCAAATCTTTTTTTTTTTTTTTTACGCACGATTATATTTGACAGCGATTTTATTCCATAGTTTCCATCCATACCAAGTACCTTCGTTTCCCGTTGGTGCCAACCATCAATAATCCAGCTGGAATATTTAGTTGTGAATAAATTAAAGAAATTTAATAGAAAACTGTAATTAGATTGAATGTGTGTTTGTTCTTATAACTGATTATATTCAAAGTGGACTCAGACTGGCCATACTCAGATTTTACTATTTGAAAAGATAATTTATGAGTTTACATATAAATATCAAATATTTAACTTTTTTTCCATGTTATGTTCATACTATGCAAGACAATTATCAGATTTTCAGGGAAAACTTCGAACATAAGATCATAAGAATGACTTGGATGTTCTGATTATTTCAGAATTGTGGCGTGTTAAACCTGGAGAATGTTTGTGCTGTACTTATATTCAATTCAATTTTATTTGTATACCGTAGTATTAATACTACTAATTATGTGTGAGGTGAACCTGGGTGCCATTTGTATTGTATTTTGTGTGGTTTGATAATTACATGACTGAAGTTTATATGTTTTTTGTTTTTTGTGATCTTTTGAATAAATTACTGTTTGGGAAATGTATGTGTATGGCAATAAAATAATATTTTTAAAAAAAGAACCCATAAAAATAGTTGTAGAAAATATTCTGAATTCATTTGCATGAAACATTGTGCACCTTTATGGGAAATTCCAGTTTTAACATAGTTGTGAAGTGCTTTAAAGTGATGAAGTTGAAACAGGTGGACCGATCTAATTTAGTCTCACACCACATTGCCCAGAAGAGCTTCAGATGTTTTACAGGACTTGTTTGTGTAGTGTATAAACGCACACATTTTCTGAGCACAAACACAGAACAACAAAATCCATGGCTGCCAAAACCTTTCAGCTGATTCCTGTTCGAAAATGTGTGTTCTCCATGTCAGGTTATGCAAAGATCCCCTAACACTAAACCTGCATTTGAAGTTGTTCTGTTTAAGTCGTTGATCACTCTGATGTATATATACACCAACAGGCTGTAACATTGAAGCCATTAACATTCAAACCACCTAGGTTTTGGTTCCTTTTGTGTCACTGCCACAAAGAGAACCCACACTGGGCATTTTTTTTTTGCCCACTGCCATGGGGGCAAAAAAAAAAAAGCCAGTGCTGTATTTGTATCAGTCCCTTGTGTCTGATGAATTCCTATCTGTCCTGATGTTAGTGGATTTTAGACAAACTGTAACCATTGTATCAGGGCTTGAATAAAATATTTCACATTAACAGAACTTTTAGTTTATGTGTTGATGGATGGTTGATAGATCTTCTGCTTAAGATCTTCTGCAAACCAGTTATTTTTAGGTAATCAGTTATGAAGGACAGACCTGAAGCTTTTGGTTGAGAACATGGTGATGTTCAAGGTTTCTCAAGAATGTAAGAGTCATCTAGCAGCATTTTATATTAGTCCATATTTATCAGCTACCACCTCACCTCCAACATGGGGAGAAACCTCAACACTCACCAACCTTCATAACCAAAAGAAGTAGATCTTCCGTAACAAGTTCCTAAGGTACTGTATATCCTTAACTTCTGCTACCTTGAAACCATGTTTGATTAGGATAAAAACACCAGGGTTTCTCACCAATAATGGAGAACTGACGTCTCATCATTACTCTTGAAAAACTGCAGTTTTACTTCTATGTTTAAAGTCATTTAACAACAATTAATAATAGTCTATGTTTATCACCTACTGTACCACTACACCTCCAACACAGAGACAACTCTCAAAGGTCACTGTCCTTCTCAACCAGAAGCAGTGGATCTTCAATTACAACTTTCTAAGGTCTGTCCTTAAGATCTGCTGCCTGGAAACCATGTCCGATTAGGAGAAAACCAAACTGCCCATCAACATTCCGGGTTTCTCACCACTAAAGGACTGATTTACATCACTGTTGAAGACCTGAAACTTTATGGCCATGTGAAGAGTAGAGTTATATAGCAGGAAAAATTGTTATTCCATATTAATCACCTACTCGCTACAAGACACAAAGAGTAACCTAGAAGATCTGCAACCAACTCAACCAGAAGCAGTTGATCTTCTTAAACAAATTCCTACAGTCCATGCCCAATCTTTGTTGCCTTGAAACCATCTCTGACTTACAAACTGCCCATCAACATTTCAGGTTTCACACCACTAAAGAAGACCTGACTTCATGCCACTGTTGATGATTTTTATTGCCCTTCTATACCTCAAACACAGTAAAAAAGATTTGCTCTTACCAAGAGTTGCTCACAATGCAGTAATGAAAGATTAAAGAAGAGTAGAATAAATTAAAATCAGTCTAAGATTAAAATGAAATCATACCCATTCCTCTATATAATCCCTGTGCATAAAGACTGTGTTATGGAGGAGCTGGTGAGTGTTGAGAGGAATCCAGATTGTCCATCAGCAGGATTGTTGAGCTTTTAGAGCGTCTGGTTTGGTTAGATGAAATTGCGAGGACTGTGAGTGAGCTATGGGGACAAAGGCGACTCTGTAAGACCTGGACATTTCTCACAGGATCTGGAATTCAGGGAAGTTCAGGGCTTAGTGATAGATGTCAGTCAGTCACTCAAATTGCAATCCCTGCATGTCCAATTGATATTGGACGTTTATCCATAAACATCCAGGATAAACTGGATAATCTGAGGAACTTGATGAGTGCCTTTAATCAGTCATGTGATGTACCATGACCAGCAAACATTGTGTTTGATTGGGTTGTCCACTTTGGTGATTACATCCACTCAAATATTTGGCAGAGAAAACGAATGAATTCCCCAAATTCCCAAAAGAGCTGGTGGTTGATTGATTGCGCGGTGACCCTCACAAATAAATGTATTGAATACCATTGCAATGATAAATGTTTATTCACTCTCTTCTTGTTGTTTTTTTGGAAGTGTTCTATCAATCATGTCTATTGTGAGCGCTCAAGTACTCTTTTCCATCCCTAGGGTCTTCTTATGTGTGTCATCTGGAAAGATCCTTAAGGGCATCTGTCATCTAAGGTCCTTTATTTTGGCCAAACACGGCAATAATGGAAGGAAACACCACTCGTACTCGTCACAACAAAGGGTATTCATTTATGCTGTTTGTCCCTAAATTGTCCCATCTAAGTTTTATAAGTAAGAATGCTATTTATAAGTATTCATGCTGTCATCATTTTCCTAGCTGAGGGGAATACAGGCTGTCCATCAGCACGAGGAATGTCAGCTTCTTAAATAAGCCATATTTCTATTAGCCTAAATTTTGAAGGCTGAGTGATTTCAGAGACAAAGGCGACTCTGTAGGGTCCAGTTCAGGACTTCGGTAGGGGGACGAGACGTCACCTGAGATCAGAAGCAAACGAAGGAGCAACAAGCGAAGCTGAAATCCGATCCGCATTCGGACCAAGGATCAATCTGATTCCGGGGGTTTGGATCAAGGCTGCCTCTGTTCACGGAGGAACTCAGACAGGATATTGAGCTAAAATAGGGTCAATCACTGTCCCTCCATGACCCCATGCGACCCCTGCACACGGTTTTGTCCCTAACGTGACTCTCAGTGCATGTCCGTGGAACTTCAAAGCTACAAAGGGTCATTTTCTGCTTTCTTGTGTGGCTGTGTTTCATTGAGGCACGTTGTTACACGTGAACCGGTTTGCATCGGTGAGCACAGTTCACTCTAAATTCTTAGTTCAATACCTTTATTGGAAAGAGATCTTCTCTTTAGCATTTGTATTTTATATTTTCTTTGTCAATCATTTTACATTTCTCAATGCATTCCTGTAAGTAAATGCTCCCCTTTGTGCGTGGAACTGGCATTCGTGTTTGATAACTAACCAAATAAAAACAAAGGAACTGCTGCTTCAATGACTCAGTCATTTGAGACACATCCAGGTGAGAAAGGTTCTCCTATCTTCTGATCCTGTCCCAAATAATCAATGACCTCTTCTTGACCCGTTTCTTGACCTCGGAAGCCTGAACCCAGTCTGGCATGGCACAAATGGTCACTCATCTCAAAGGTCAAAGATCACTGCCGTGACCTGGCCAGCACAGACCTGGCACTTGAACCACAGAAGGGCTGAACCTGGTCTGAAGACTCCCTCACATGGCAGATGTGAAAGAGCAGACAACATGGATTGGCAGGTAACCTAGGCAGATGACCTCCTGTGATTTTATCCACACTCGTTCTGCTCGGTGTCATGACCTATCTGACATGTCAGACACGACTGGTTCAATGGACTGTGGGTCCCTCTGGGGAGAACGTTGGCATCAGGGGCTAGTTTTATTTCAACCAAAAAGTCTTGTGATACTTGTAAAGTCTTGTAGTCCTATAATGTGAATCTTACAGAAAAGTATGACGGGTGTTCAAATCACGCCCGTCATATTGATGGGCGACTGAAATTTACAAAAGACTGAGCACAGTACGGTGATGAGATTCTTTGTCGCACTGCTGCAGTCTTTCCCATGAATGTTTAACGTCTGATCTTTGAAACTCAACGACACCAACTTGCACACCCAGTAATTGACCAACACCACTTGCATGTTACAGGAACTCGGCTGGGAGTTTATTGCCACATCTTCCGTTCAGTCCTGATCTCGCCCCAAGATATTTTCACATGTTTGGGTTCCTGGGAGGCCGGCGTTTCAGACGTTAAGCAGGCAGTCCGTTCATGGCTCCGGCGTACTGAGAAAACTTTCTACCTTGATGGTGTCCATGCGCTAGCTGGGTTAGTGTATTATATAAAGAATTATATAAAGAAACAAAGGGATTTTTTTTACTCTCAGAACTGTGTTCTGTTATTCTGCACAATTAAAAGTCCCACTTTGACCTGAACATCCCTTCACCCCAGACTGTTACAAAGCACTGACACTGGCAACCGCTTCCAAAAACCTCCTCAGAGAAAGGCAGGTTGATAGATCTGGTCGATATTTATATAAACAAGATAACGGTGTAAATGTAATTCCTTTAAACCAAATCCCACAATTTCACTTTATTCTAGTGTAAGGTTCGTGCAGGAAGTAGGCTATGGCATCTTAAAAACCTGACTAGATTTATCAAAAGTAAAAAACACACTTGGGCTAATCAACGCTAAGTCCTGACAGGTTTCCACCAAACGGCTCCAAATAAATCGACACCATTGCTAAGTGCACAGCTCTCTCGCTCCTAAATGGATTTATTAAAAGGTTATGGGCTAAGTAATGCATGATTACAATGTGCCTTCCTTTTCAAAAACATCTTTTCATGTATTTTTTTCCCGCACGGACGCACGCTATTGTGGGGAAATGCAGTGATTTTGGCGGAGGCTTTTTACGCCCTCCTTCTGATCCATCTAGCGTCGGGTTGATGAAAGATGACGAGCTTTTCTCCCCCCTACACACACACCTCTACCACCACCACCACCACCACGCCATCGTCCATCACACACCGCTGCCATTTCATTAAAGCCAACAAAAGCATTCAGAGGGGCTTTTAGATACAGATGTGACTAAATTTTGTCTCACCTCCACCTTTTCTCCCATTGTGCGAGAGGAAAAAAGCACGAACTTGTTCATCCAGCAGACGAATGATTAAAGGAGCTGGGCTTTTTTTTTTTGCGTGTTTACAAAGAAGAGGAGAGAATCCAGTTAATGCAGCATTAAAAAGGAGAGAAGAGAGAGAAGAGGAGAGAATGAGGGGAAGAGAGCGGGCGCTCAGGGGAAGAATAGACGCCCCTCCATCCTCTATTACACACATCAAACTTGTTAAAGCCTTCGCAGGACAAGAGGCAGCAAATCAGTGTGTGAAATGAAGCCACTCTGCCAATTACTGCACTGAATGAGGCCCAGTGTTCACCGCTATTGTGTTCTTACCCACCAGCCTGTCTCACTCTCTCCCTGTCTCACTCTCTAACTGTCTCAATCTCTATGTATATCTTTCTTTCTCCTTGTTTCTCTCTCTCTATCTTAATATCTTTCCCTATCTGTCTCACTCGCTGTCTCAATCTCTCTTTATCATTCTCTGTATCTCATATTCACTCTCCCTGTCTTATTCTTTCCGTCTCTCAGAACACTCTATCTCAGTGTCTTTCTCTCTGTTCCACTCTCTCTATCTTACTATCTTAATGTGTCTCCCTGTCTCATTCTCTATCTCAAAATCTGTCTCTATCGTACGATATTTCTCTATCTGTTTTACTCTCTCTCTCTCTCTCTCTTTACTATGGCTATCGCTTTCTCAGTGTCTCACTGTCTCACTCTCTCCCTGTCTCACAACTCTCTATCTCACTGTTTATCTAGCTTTGCTTCTCTCTCTCTGTCTATTTACCTGTCTCTATCTCTGTCTGAATCTCACTCTCACATTTTCTCTCTGTTTATCTATTTATCTGTCAATCAATTTATTTCTGGCTCTCTACATTTCTTTTACTATCGCTCTCCGCATAACTTTCGTTCTCTTTTCATCTGTCAAATCTGTCTATCTCTCACTTTTCTCTCTATTTTGCACATCTGTCTATCTCTATTGATCCATTTGTCTATACTTTGTCCCTCTTATTTTATTTGTTCCTGTCATCACTCTCATTATATCTCTGTTCATCTGGTGCTGTCTCTCAATATCTGTCTATCTCTATTTCTGTCTGCATCTCTCTGTCTGTCCCACTCTATCTCTCTCTGTGTGTAGCTCACGTTTGCTGTTTCACTTCTTCTGTCTCATTTCTTCTGTCTCACTGTTTCTCTCTCTATTCTCCCTCTATTTGTTATCTGTTGCTCTATATAACTCTATAGATCTGTCTGTCCATGTCTCCTTTTCTTGTTCTGTTTATCTGTCAGTACTCTACTGTCCCACTTTCTCTATTTCCCACTCCTTTTATCTGTCCATCTCTATTTGGTTGTCACTTGATCTGCAGAATCTCTTGTCAGAATCTCTCAATTTCACTTTATCTATCTCTCCTCATCACTAATGGTCTCTTTCTCTTTAGTTTTACCTGTCTCGGTCTCTTTATCTGTCTTTATAAATGTCTCTTTGTCTGTCTGTTTCTTCATCCTTGTCTGTCTCTCTAACGTCTCACTCCCTTTCTTCCTTGTCGATCCATCTCCATCAGTATCTTTCTTTTTTTGTCGTTCACTATAATTTTTATCAGTCACTCACGTTATCTGCACTGCAAACCCTAATGCTAAAAGTAGTTAAGAATATTGAGTTCTGTTAACTTAAATAATTACAATTAGTTGAAATTAATAGACCTTGATGAGTATTTAGAACTTTTTGGTATTTATGAGTTTGTAGAAATGACACTTTTAAAGTTAGCTGAACAAATTTGATATTGTAAGGAACTGTAAGCACTTAAGTAACAGTAACTGTCACCTTAAAGTTCCACCAACTTAAAATCTTTCAGCCTAGTGATTTTGTGTCTGATGTCATCAGGGCGATATGGCACTGGTGGCTCAGTGGGAGGTGTTTTGTCTGCCATGCAAAAGGCCTGGGTTTGATTCTCAACAGCTGGATGAAGTGTCTGTCCCAAGCCCAGATACAATGGGAGGGTTGCGTCAGGAAGGGCATCTGGTGTAAAACCCGTGGCAAGCTTGTGTGTGGACCGGATCGTCCACTGTGGCGACCTGTTGCTGAAAGACCAACAACAATTTATTTGATTTGCAACAACTAAAAAAAAATGATAACTGCTATTAAATAGTATGAGTTAGGCGACTCAATAATGCAAGTAAAGAACGATTAATATAAATGAGTACAACAAACTAAAAAACCGATAGTTCTGTTTATTTAAAATTGGAAACATCATTACTTTGATGAATTTGATGAAACTTTGAGTTTTGCCAAGTTATTTGAGTTTAAAGTTTGTTTCTGTCTGTCTTTCTCTGTTTTAGTCCTATTTGTCTCACTTTATCTAACTTACCTACTTTGGGTTCCTTTTCTAATCCTTGTTTCTGTATCAGTTCCACTTTATCTGTTTCTCTTCGTCTTTGTTCTTTCTCGCTCTCACTTGTTCTTTGCCTCACTCCTCCTCTCTTCTCCTTCATTTTTTACTTTCCTCATGCTCTCTGACCTTCAGTTGATTTTTATATGTAAATCTGTCTATCAGTCTGTCCAGCCCCCATACTGGCTTTTATTTTATTTCTTTCAATAATAACTCTATTTTATTCTATATTCTGCTCAACTATACCAAACTCTCTCTCTCTCTCTCTCTCTGTTTGTGTCACTCTCTCCATCTATCTAACACCTTATCTATGTTTCTCTCTTTTCCTTGAAGTAAAAGTTTCATGTCTATCTCTTTATCTATCTCACTTTATCTGTCTTGCTGTCTTACGTTATTTATCTGTCTGCCTTCCTCCTCCTCGTTTCCTATTTATCTGTTCCTCTTATGATCTCTCCTTCTCGCATCCCTTCGTTTCTATCTTTCTCAACTTAATCTCTTTTCTCACCTCTCTCTCTCTCTCTCTACCTCTTTTACTGCTTTGCTGTGTTTTTCATCTTTCTTTCTGTTTATCCGTCTCTGTCTCTCTTGCTTTATCCGTGTGTCTGTGACTCACTGTCTTTCTCTTCATCTGTCTGTGTCTTTATCTCCCTTTCTTTGTCTTACTTTATTTTTCTTTCAGTCTGTTTTCCTCTTTATCTGTTTCCATTTATCTCTCTCATTATCTGTCTCTCTGTCTGTCATTGTCATTCTTTTTTTTCTCTTTCCATTTACCACATTTAACCTCTCTCTCTCTCTCTCTCTCTCTTTCTCTCTCGCTCTCTCTCTCGCTCGAGTGCAGTGCATTATGGATCAGAAGAGGCCTCGCTTATGAAGCTCATTTCGTGGCCGTTGTTGAAAGCCTCTTTCACAGCTCTATTCAGCCTCGCCACCTCTCCCCCTCTTCCTCCTCCTCTTCCTCCTCTCCCCCCCCCCTCAGCGCCTCACAGTGAGACGCGCACTTCACACTCGGCCATTTTTTCCACTGCTCTTTATTTGCCGTTTCATTTTTGCGATCACATCCTGCTCATTGTGGCTCACACAGAGTGAGCCGTTAATTGAGGCAGCGGGTCACGAAGCGATCGCTCGGCCTGGTAAACAGGTCAAGTACAGTCACAGAGAGAGACTTAGCCATGGAGTCCTATTATCCTGCGCTTCATATTCTTAATTTGAGCACAGGACATAGGCAGTGTGAAATAAATCACCTCAAGTAACCACATATCAGCGTAACACCAAGTATTTAACGTTAAACGTAATTACTATGTCATTTTAATTATATTGATGATTTTCTTAGTAATTTATCAACAGATCTGAGGTAAATTATTAACTTTATAGCCTAATGCTCACTTAGTGGCAATCTGCATTAGTTAGCATTCTGCATTATTATTCAATGCTAAGTGTAATTACTGTGTAATTCTAGTTTCTTTGGCAGCTTGTCTCTCCTTTTCTCAGGCTTTTCATACCTGAAGTAAATTATTAGGGCAATATTATTCATCAGATTCTGAGTTGCTTTTTTCCTCATTTCCACAGTCACTGTATTTATATGTATGTTATTTAAAACATTTTAAACCTTCAAGTCCTACAGTAGCAACTTTATCAGCTTAATGCTTTAGATAGCATGTTACAAATAAGTCTTTAAGCCAGTAATGTTGTTAGTTTAGCGAAGAATCAGATTTTTCACAGCATTTCACAGAACATTTCACAGGATGTTGGAATGAATAAAATTTGAAACCCCACTAAAGTAGCTGTAAGTTTGAGTTAGTAGTTGATGCTAGTAGTTGTAAAGAGAAATTTCTTAGTAATTTATCAACAAATCTGAGGTAAATTATTAACTTTATAGCCTAATGCCCACAAAGTTGCAATCTGCATTAGTTAGCATTCAATGCTAAGTCTAATTACGCTGTGTAATTTTACTTCCATGCAATTCACTAAGTAATTCACCAACATATCTGAGGTAAATTATTAGTGTGATAGTATTAATTATCATATTCTGTGATGCTTTTGTTCCTTATTTCCACACTCACTGTACTTGCATGCATGCTATTTAAGACATTTTAAAGCTTCATGTCCTAGGTAGTTAGTCAGCCCAATGGCTTGATAGCGTGTTACATATCTAAGATATTAAGCCAATAAAATAATAATAATATCTTGTTGATTTAGCATAGAGTCAAATACAGTTGTGTTTTCTGTATAAGCACAAACATGTCACAGGAATTGTTTCTCATGTTGGAATTCATAAAATTTGAAACCCCACTGATAAATTTCAGTTATCAGTTAATGCTAGTAGTTGTATAGAGGATTTTTTTTCTTATCAACACTTCTGGGGTAAATTATTGGCTTTAGTTTAAGAGTTCAGTCAAATATGAGTGCATTGCAACTTCTTACATAATGATTTTTCATAACAGGCCACTGTATTCACAAGTCAGACATTTCCACCGGTCCTGACAGAGTTGGAAGCTGCATTGGTTAGCATTCAATGCTAAGTGTAATTATTGTATAATTTTAGTTACATAGAGGATTTTCTTATCTTTTCCTAATTGAGCAACACTCAATGTTAATGTTAATATCCTTAAGTTATCTCTGTACAAGTTACACCGTGCTACATATATAGTTTCTTAGGAGCTAGGTGGGTTAGCTATTAGTTTCAGTCTAGACCTAGCAGTACAGTGAAATATGGTTAGAAGTTTACACAAACACATTTAAGGTAAATGTTGATATTGAAAGCTGCTTTTGTTCTCATTTTCAGTCAGTCTCCTTGTATGTATGTAATTTAAAAAAGCATATTATATTATCTCATTGGCCAAGATTTGGTAAGAGCGTCAAGGGTTCGATTCCTACCTCATGTATTTAAGTATTTGTTAACTTTGTCCATAAATAGTTCGCTTTTATGGTGTTCACAACATTACAAGTTGTAATTTGAGTCATGTGGAGGCTTTTCTCATGACTGTGACAACACTTCTGAGGTAAATGTTGATTTTCTGCACAATGTTTGTTAATAAAACAGACTTAATAGCTTTAAGCTTGATAGCTATATCATTGACCTTAGTTCTTAGCTAGTTTGTGCTCAGCAAGCATAATTTACTGTTGCCTAGCAACAGTGTTCTCACAATTTTAACCACAAAACCCTATACCTTTATTCCCAGTTAATGGGTGTGCCATCTGAATACTTGCATATGTTTTAATATACAGTAGCTACTGTATGTAAGTACATAGATGAATATTACTATTAATTCATAATTTTAATTACAACATTAGGAGGTGTTGCAGAAGGTGAATCAATAAACTGTCTAAATATGTAACTAAGAACATCAGGCAACTCCAGTTAAACCTGACCATGCATCATAATAGGAACTGCAGGGTTTGGACAGGTCTTTTTCAAAGCGGGCTATTTACCAAAAAAACAAAACGCAAGAAAAAAAAACATGAAAACAGGCAGCATCAATCTTTACAGCAGCTTCATTAACCACGCATAATGTTTCACAATGTGACATACGTCAGACGATTGCGAAGTATGAAGATCGATAAATAAAAGCATGCTGTGTTTCCGGCTCTGCAGGGCAGAAAACACGCACTGGAGGCTGTCTCACACACACACGCACACGCACACACACACACACACACACACACACACACACACACACACACACACACACAAACAGAAACACACACACAGCCCAATAAATGGATCAGCCCAAGGCCAAAAGGCTCAATAATAACACAGAGAAAGCCGGGTAATGAGTTATGGCCCCTCGCTCGCTGTATGAGCCAGACTTCAGAGTGTTTCACATTCAGAATGAATGAACGGTGTGTAAACATGATGGAGTCCAGAAACAGAAATTTAAAACGCATCTACGCTCAGATCACTGGACTCATTCTCTAGTGTGTTGTAGATGAATGTTTTAGAATGAGCGATAAATGATCAATTGTTTTATTCTTACATTAATGTAGCACCCTGTATAATTTACCAACGGGATTTCATCTTAATGGTGTCAAGCAGTGACTGGATCAGGTGTGATGTGAGAGATCAAGTTTCTGTTGATTAAAGCTTCATGGTGCATTGCAAACATTAAACTGAAATGGATGTCATTGGCATTAAATGGCATGAATCTATAAGTGTAAGCGTGTAAGGTACATTCTAAAATTCTACATATCATGTTAGTAGAGATGCACCTTTCCTGAAAGAATCCTGAGTTTGTTAGCGGTTACGTTTGAAAACGTAACATTACAGCTTTAACTGAAACTATTAAACATCTCATTACCGTATTAAATTAAACAAAACTTTTGAACCAATAATATGGTGTTAGTTACTATAGAAACAATAATGGATCAGAACGTGTGTTAATATAGTGCAAACCTATGATTTGCAGTTTCTGATCAGCATTGGAGTTCATTGCAATCAGCCCATCGTATTGTAATACGGTATACAATAACTTTCCTAAGGACGTAGCAGAGTGGAGTGATATCTCTATTCCGTCTGCATAAAAGAGGGAGCAAAAGGTGAACAGAGAGTGATGCTTCGAGTTGCGAGCGTGACCATACCTCAGATCGCACGGCGTACAGAAACTCGTGTCAGTATTGCTCGGAGGTATTCATCCCTGCGCTGTCACTTTACACCCATGAGATCATCCTTGCTTTCTTCAGATCCAACAAAAGCAACTTTAAAAATGTTCCCATTTTTTCTGGTTTATGAGATCATTTGTGTCCTGACCTGAAAAACAGTATTCAGATTTCTGCTTTAACAGATCAGTGGGTTAAATATCAGCAACACTACTTTCTGAAATATTTGTCATAGTTGGTTGTCTAAAGTTTAAGTTCTTTTTAGAAATTAAATCTTAAATTATTTCTTCCTTTTTATTTTATATTTTCTCTCCAATTCTTTCTTGTTTTTTGTTTTTTTACATTTATATCTTAACCTGGTATTGTATACCAGATGTTACCCGCGTGCAGATTCTGACACCTGCATGCTATCATTACCTGCGAATGTAGTGTGTGGTCACCTCACTGCCAGTCATTCGATGAGGAACGCCTGTGGCACGCTCACAGTATGACAGTGAGGAACGTCTGTGACGGAACTACCTGCACAATCACCAAGCCACAAACAGAATTTCTGTTATATGTATATTTGTATAATACATGCGCATGTATTTAAGTATCACTGTACTAACAGCTCTATGTAATGCAGTAATGCTTGTGTGTGGTGTATTAGTGCTGTATTAACACTTATGATCACTGCTTAAAGGAGAATTACCAGTAACAGCCTCATAGCGTGATGCGTAATTGATACAAAACCCTCAGCTCTTTTCAGCCCACAGTCACCAAACTACGCAACCCGAGCCTCAGAGACGAGTAGCATTAGTTCTGCTAAGCTAACCATGACAGCTAATTGCAGGAAGGAACAAGTGACAACCCTTACCCCGTGGTCATGAACCCATTGAATTAACACCGGGGCAGTTTTGCAGCCCTGCACTGGGGCACAAAAAGCGGCTTGTCCTTGCAATCTGAGTACAGTTTAAAGGAGGCTAATAAATGAATGTTTTACCAAATATCCCCTCATCCCCACCCCCGCCCCCAGCGGGCCCCCGCCCACCCCTCTGTATGTGCTCTGACATCGGATGACAGAACAGAAACCAACTGCCATTCAGCAACTCGGCTTGAATCACCCGAACAATGCGCAGTTATGCAGTTTTCAATCTGAATTAGCCATCTCAAGCGGCGCAGAAATGGCCGCCGGTGCTTCTCAGGTGTTCTTCACAAGTGTTTCCCAGAGGAACCCGAGCATCAGGTGAACTCCGCAGGACACAAACGCAGTCCTGTGGGTTTTTTGGCCTCTTTAAAAGCAATCATGAACAATTTGAGATGTTAAACGTTTTCTCGCATGAATCAAAGATGAATGTCAGCGATTACTGTACTGCACTTCTCACACATACAGACGATTAACAGATCAGTTGAGTCACGCCATATTTTCTTTCCTCAACTTACTCGATGCATTTATGGTATCATGGTATAAACCATACGCTGGGCTCCTTGCAACGATGCAAGCCATCCAGTCTACACCTGTTCCTTTGTTCTCTTATATAAACCACTCAAAACATTTAGGGGAACATGTAGTCACAGTTTGACTTGAACACTCCTTAAGTATACAGGTGGTTCAAATTCAAAATTGAGTGTTCCCTTTAATGTTTATTTTTTCATCTCCTACTTAGCTTACCTACTTGCCTTCCGCCCTTATAATTTATTTTTTATTTTCTTATTAAATTATTTACTTTTGCTTTATTTTAGTTTCTCTTTTATGACATTTTATATATATTTAATAATTTTTTAATATTTTATTTCATGTATATTTTCTATCCCTTATTTTTATTATTATTTTACTTATTTTTTTCTCTCTTTTTCTGTTCCATTAATCCCTTTTTTTCTTTCATTTTTTTTCGCTTTGACTTTGCTTGGTCTCTTTTTATTTTTTACATTCTTTTTTTCTCTTGCTTATCCTGTGCTACCTATTTAAAAATAATATTTTTTATTATTTTCCTTTTTTGTTTTTGTGTAATTATTTATGTATTTATGTATTTGTTTCTTTCTTTCTTTTCAATTTCACCTTTTTATGTTTTAACTTCCTGTCTGGTTTTTTTACTGCAGTATTTTAAAAATGATTTTGTATTAAAAAAAAAACCTTGTAATGCTAAATAAACAAGTGAAAAGAAACAATGTATTAAGCAAAGAGGTGAATATGCTCAGTTACCAAACTGAATAATAATAATGATTGATGTTATTATTATTTCTAGTAGTTTATTCAGTGTCCCACAGAAGAGCATCTCCTCTTTACCTAATTGGACATTTGTTAAAGACGCATGTGAACCAGAGTCCCTGAGCCTCTCGGGGTCACAGAGCCATGGCTCTCTCCCTCGGGTCACCGACCCGTCACATCACCTGATCTCTGCTGACCTTTGACCTCACCGAATACCATGTCGCGAGAATTTGCTCATCATGTCGTCTTTCTTAATTTCTGGCTTCCCCTCGAGCGCTGACACCACTGGGCTTCCCCCAATCCATCCAATCAGGTCTTTTACAGATACCATCACTGAGTGGTCCTGTTGCTTTCCCACAATGCCATGCGTGTTTGATCCACAGCCTCTGCCCCTTCGGCTCTGAATCGGATAGTGTTGCTTTTCTAATTGGGCAATTGGTCAGTTGGAAAGTGTGAGTGTGGGACAGAGTGTATGTGTGTGTGTGTGTGTGTGTGTGTGTGTGTGTGTGTGTGCGTGTGTGTGTGTGTGTCAGGGTGGGATTAACATGTGTATCTGTCTCTTCAGGCGTTCACACACACACCTGAGCATCACTTTGCACTTTCTCACCTGTGAGGAAACGAAGTGTGTGTGATAGATTAGAGACTTTTACAACCCGAGATATCTGAGCTGAGATCACAGACAGACAGAGAGAGAGAGAGAGAGAGAGAGAGAGAGATGTCTTTTCTAACATCTATACTTTCCTCTCTTTATTATTTTTCTTTCTTTCTATATCTGGTGTTGATCTCACCATTTAAATTTTCTATAAACCATTTATTTATTCACTACTTTTCTTTTTCTATACATTTTGTCTTGTCTATTTTGTTTTTAAATCTAGAAACGTTTGTCTTTGCTCCATCTTAGTCTTTCTTTTCTTTCTTCCTTTTTATTAAATTTTTAAGCGATTTAGCTTTTTTTATTTTGTATATTTATTGATTGATTGATTGACTGGTTTGTCAAATCAGAGCTGATTGCTCCCTATAAAAGTGCACCACATGAGGGAAATGTGCCGCATAGTGTTTAATGCTTCAGCAGTATAAAGGCAATCGTGATGACGTCACTGTTAATGGCAATAATTTTTATGAACCACTGAATAGAGTTGCGCGTGACGTGGCCTCGAAGTGTTTTTATTGGATAATTGAATTGTACGTAAGCAAGGAAGTATGTAGGTAAGTAAACACAAGTAAACAAACAAATAAACAAAGAAAGTTAGTGAGTTTAGTGGGCGGATCGGGTGACTGGGCGTGGCTCACAGGTTTTTCTCACTGGATTGATGACTGTCATGTGAGGTGTCTGATGTATTCACTACAGGTGTGAAAGGTGTGTGTGTGTGTTTGTCTGCTCTCAGGTGGACAGTGTGTGTGTGTGTGTGTGTGTGTGTGTTCAGACCGCACGCCTCAAGGCAGCCACCTAATGACTCTCTAATGTTAGCACTGCTCTTTTGAAGGGGTGTTGTGTCGCTCCTTAAATCTCTTAAAAACCTGCCCGAGGGGCTTGATGGATCTGACGAGTGTGTGTATATGTGTGTATATGTGTGTGTATATGTGTGTTATTCTTACCACCCAAATACCAGCCAATTTATTTGCCAAGGACAAAACTTTTTAAGGTTTATTCATGTAAAACTACAGGCATTCACCAGTTGTTCCACTGAATGATCTTCCTTTTTTATTAAGGTTCAGCAGCTACAAACTCAGCAGCGTCTCTGTCATTCTGTCTTGAGAAGAATTACAAAAAAATTATCCACAATTAGGCACAGTTTTAACACACATGTGAACGAGCTGTTTCTATAGAATTGGTCTTATATTAGAATTTGTGTGTTAATATAACACACTTAGCTGTGTAGCCACACGACTGTCAGAGCTGCTGTTATAAGAAACTAATCAACACCCTCTGACCAATCAGAATCCATCATTTAATGAGCAACAGAAATGATTTAAATGACAAAGATATTTGAGGTAATTCTGGTGTTTGGTCAAGATTTCACTTTAGAAATCTTTTTGTTTTGGAAAAGTGTATAACGGAGAGTGCACACTTGACTGAGGGGGTTTTGGAGTGTTTAGTGGATTTGACCCACAGGTCGGCCTCCAGGGGCGTCTTCCCCTCTACAGTGATCCATTACGGTCAAATGGAGTCATTACCCGAGCCTGTAATTACCTGTCAGGTGATAGTGTGTGTGTGTGTGTGTGTTTATGTGTGTGTGTGTTTCTACTCAGTGCAATAGATTTGTGTGGGAAATGAAAACAGTTTAAAACATAATAAATATGATTATAAAATGCATTAGCATGAGAAAATTAATAGCTTATTACATAAAATAATGTAAAGGTTTTGTGCTAATCCTTCATTAGTCCCAGTCTTTAGAGTTTAAGACTAATTATCTTTATTACTCTTAGTCTTTAAGGTTCCCACTCTTCATTAGTCTCACCCTCTAGTATTGTGACTATTTATTATTCTCATTCTTTAGAATTGTGACTATTCATTAGTCTTAGTCTTTAGGGTAGAGATTTTTCAGTATTCGAAGTCTTTAAGGTTCTCACTCTTCATTAGTTTCAGCCTTTAGTCTTGAGGCCATTTACCAGTTCCATTCTTTAGTGTTGTAACTCATTAGTCTTAGTTTTTAGGCTTGTAACTCTTCATTAGTCCTAGTCTTTAGGGTTGTGACTATTCATTAGTCTTAGTCTTTAGGGTTGTTTCTTTTCATTGGTCTTAGTCTTTATGGCTGGGACTCTTCATTAGTCCCAGTCTTTAGGGTTGTGACGCTTCATTAGTCTTCCCTCCACAGGGTTGAGATTCCTTATTATTCGAAGT